>JADLZL010003099.1:600000-870859 GCA_015844335.1 Chrysopogon serrulatus | reverse complement strand
AATATCCTCTTAGTTGCCTTCAAATGACTTTCTCTTGGTGAAGCTTAAAACCTTGCGCACATGCATACACTAAACATGACATCCGACCTAGAAGCGGTCACATAGAGTAGGCTTCCAATCATGGACCGATACAACTTTTGATCTACCATGTTGCCACTTGTATCCAAGTCAAGATGACCATTTGTTCCCATTGGTGTCCCAATTGACTTGGCTTCTTCCATTCCAAACTTCTTCAACATGTCTTTGATATACTTGCTTTGACTCACAAATGTGCCTTTCTTCAATTGCTTGATTTGTAGACCAAGGAAGTAACTAAGCTCTCCAATCATAGATATCTCAAATTCTTTTGCCATCATTTCTCCAAACTCTTCACAAAAGTCTTGGTTGGTTGATCCAAAGATAATGTCATCCACGTAGATTTGCAACACAAACAAGTCATTTCCAATCTTCTTGGTGAAGAGAGTGTTATCAACCTTCCCCATCTTGAACCCTTTAGAGAGTAAGAAATCTCTCAATCTCTCATACCATGCCCTTGGAGCTTGCTTCAAGCCATAGAGAGCCTTCTTCAACTTGTAGACATGGTTGGGTCTTTTGATATCTTCAAATCCCGGGGGTTGCTCAACATACACTAGCTCATTTATGAATCCATTCAAGAAAGCACTTTTCACATCCATTTGATATAGCTTGATGTTGTGGGCACAAGCATAGGCTAATAAGATTCTAATTGCCTCCAATCTTGCAACCGGTGCATAAGTTTCTCCAAAGTTAAGACCTTCAACTTGAGTGTATCCTTGTGCTACCAATCTTGCTTTGCTTCTCACAACTATGCCATCTTGATCTTGCTTGTTCCAGAATACCCACTTTGTGCCAATGACATTGTAGTTCTTTGGACGCTCAACAAGTTCCCAAACTTGATTTCTTTCAAAGTTGTTGAGCTCTTTATGCATGGCATTTACCCAATCACAATCCATCAAAGCTTCATCTATCTTCTTTGGTTCTATGGATGAGACAAATGAATAGTGTTCATAAAATGATGCCAATCTCGATCTTGTTTGTACCCCACTTCTAATATCACCAACCACTTGATCTAGAGGATGATCCCTTGCAATATGAGTTGGTTGGAGAACATGAGGTTGAGCACTTGAGCTTGGTTGATCACTTGGTTGAGATGATGTACTGGCCACTTGATCTTGCAATTGAGAACCACTAGCTTGAGTTTGAACTTGAGAGCCACTAGCTTGCACATTTGGAGATGTAATCACTTGATCTTTATCATCTTCAACGTCTACCACTTGTGTTGGCCTAATGTCACCAACATCCATTTCCTTCATGGCTTGTATCAATTGAGTTCCTCTCACATCATCTAGATTTTCTTCCTCACCTTGAGAGCCTTTGGTTTCATCAAATTCAACATCATGCACTTCCTCAACTATGCCATGAGTGAGATTCCAAATTCTATATGCTTTGCTTGTAGTAGAGAAACCGAGTAGGAATCCTTCATCACACTTCTTCTCAAAGTTGCTCAATCGAGTGCCCTTCTTGAGAATGTAGCATTTGCATCCAAACACTCTAAAGTATGCAATGTTGGGCTTTCTTCCATTCAACAACTCATATGGTGTCTTCTCCAATAGCCTATGACAATAGAGCCTATTTGAGCAATAGTTGGCGGTATTGATTGCTTTGGCCCAAAATGAATGATCCACATTGTATTCACTCAACATTGATCTTGCCATATCAATTAAGGTTCTATTCTTTCTTTCAACTAGCCCATTAGATTGAGGTGTGTACTTGGCCGAGAATTGATGCTTGATTCCAAAGTCATCACATAGCTCTTCAATTCTTGTGTTCTTGAACTCACTACCATTGTCACTTCTCACTTTCTTGATTGATGTTTCAAACTTATTTTGACTTCTCTTGATAAATGTCTTGAATGTGTCAAACACTTCACTTTTATCGGCAAGAAAGAATACCCAAGTGTATCTTGTGAAGTCATCCACTATCACAAATCTATATTTGTTTCCACCAATGCTCTCATACTTGGTAGGGCCAAATAGATCCATGTGCAACAACTCAAATGTCTTGCTTGTGCTCATCATACTCTTGTTGGGATGAGTGTTACCAACTTGTTTGCCCATTTGACATGAACTACAAAGCTTGTCTTTCTCAAATACCACATCCTTCAACCCTCTAACTAGATCATGCTTGATTAGCCGGTTGAGTTGCTTTATGCCAACATGTCCTAGCCTTCTATGCCATAGCCAACCCATGCTTGATTTGGTGATCAAACATGTTGTCAATTGAGCTTCACTAGCATTGAAATCCACAAGATAGAGATTCTCATATCTAAAGCCTTTGAATATCAAGTTGCTTCCATCAACACTCACTATCTCAACATCATTAACACCAAATATGCATTTGAATCCAAGATCACACAATTGAGACACGGACAAGAGATTGAAGTTGAGAGATTCCACTAGCAACACATTGGAGATGGACATATCATTTGTAATTGCAATCTTTCCCAAGTCTTTGACCTTGCCTTTGTGTAACACCCGTGTTTTTGCATCATTTTAAAAATCAAGAAAAATTTTAAACTTTTTATAATTTACCACAAATTAAAATTTTTAGTTTATTTTCCATAAAAACCGTATTTAAAAAACCTTTTCTAAAACCCTTGCATCAAAATTCACCATATGCATTGTTGTTTGACATGAGAGCTTGCCATGTTTGTTTGAGTGCTTGACATGCCTCGCTTGCTTGTGTTGTTTGCTTGCTTGTCCTAGAATTTATTTTGGCACCGAAATTATTTTCCTCCTTGATCTCCTCCCTAAATTCCTTGGCAATTTTCCCAAATAAATTCCTAGACCACTTCCCCTTGAAAACTATCCTTGGCCCTTCCTTGAATTTCCTCATCTCATTCCTTAAATCCAATTCCAATCAAATGTGTACTCTAGTGTGTGTGTGTGTATATATATATATATGTATGTATGTATGTATATTCTGGGAAATAGAAAATGAAATAGGAAATAGAGAAAATGGCCGCGGGCTCATTTTCCCCCTCAGGCCTGCACTGTGGCCGCCTCCCTTCCCCCTCTTGGGCCACCACCGCCCGGCTCGGACCTCCCTCTCTCCTCTCTTCCCTCCACACGGGCCGGCCCAACCTGAAAGGCCACCGGGGCCAACAACGGCCGCGTAGCAGCTCAACTCCCACTCCTTTTCCTCTCCTTTCACTTACACGCGGGCCCAATTTGTCATCATCATCTTCTACCTCCGGACATCGACGAAAATACCGGCGTCGTCTACCTCCGACGCGTCGGCGCCGCGGCTCTTGTGCCGAACCGCCTACGTGCTTTGTCGCCGAGCACCTCGCCATAGCTCCTCCAAAATATCTTCACGAACCGCCTCTCTCCCGTGTTTCCTTCCGTCATGCTTATCCATTTACAGCTGGAGCTCTCCCATGGCCGTGGAGATATTTTCCCGGCTTTCGCCTTCACAGCCCAGCTCAAGCTCGGCTATAAATAGCCCGCCATGGACGCCTTGTGGAGCCTCGCCCGACGAGCTCGAGCTCGAGGTCGACTCCGGCTTCTCTCCATTCTCCTCCTTCCCCATTCCGTTCCTCTGCTTCGCCGCCGCTGCGCCCGAGGTCACCGCGCCGCTCGGGCGCGCATCGCACACTTCCCGCCCGTCGTGCGTCCCCTCGCTACGAGTCCACCTGCCAGGAGGCCGCGCCCACCTGCGCTGTTGGAACGCCGCCGCAAGGCCGAGGGGGGGCTAGCCGCCTCGCCCGGCGAACCCGCCGTGCCGAAGTCGGGCGACTTGCTGCACCACGCCGGGGCTGAACCATCTTGGGATCCGAATGTCGCCGGGCGAGCTTCCTCCCCGCTCTCCATGCCTCTCTCTTCCCTCTCTCTCTTTCTTCCTCTCTCTCTTCCCCTCTTCTTCCCTCCATCAGCTGTGCACGGAACGCCACCGGTGCAAGGCGGGGCGCCGTGTCTCGCACTGCGCAAAGACCTCCCCTCCGTTTTCCCTCTCCCCTTCCTTCCTTCCTCCCTTTCTCCCTCCCTTTCTTTTCTCTCTTGCTACACGGATCGGAGACACGAGATAGGGACGGACGAAGCAGCACCCCAAAGTGCGGGGGTGGCGACATCCCCATTCATGCCGTGGGCAACCAATGGAAGCACGCCACCTCATCATGGACCCCGCGTGTCATTGGCACACTCTTTATCCCTTCCTCCTCCTTTCTGTCCACCGACTGCACAAGGACAGGCGAGGAACGGTCGGGGGATGAACGTGATGTCGACACTCTCCACTACACCCTCACCTCGCGGGACCCACACGCCCCCTTCCCTTCTCCGTGGGACGCGGCACACATGAACCTCGAGTGGAGCACACGGACTACAAAGACAAGAGAAGACCCGGTCCACAACACAAGTAGCAGCAAATCGACCCCGCCATCCCTGGACCCTGCGTCGGTTGTACCTAAATTGCTACGCTGCACTGAGAGTACACAGGAGAGTAGGAAACACATTTCCATGTATAGAAAAATTCCCAAAAATTTCTAAATAAACTAGGTACACCCCATACCCTACCCTATAATTCCCAACTCATTCCCTTATCCCAATTTTCAGAAATAATTTTCAAGTCCATTTCCAATTCTCTTCCCCCGAATAAATCTTTGGAAATTCATATCTTCACCATCCCGCTCCCAATTCTAGAAATTCTACCACCATAATTCTTCTAAAATCATGCCCTAATTATCCATGTCATTGCCCCCATTTTTTTTTGTGCTCATTTAAATTCTAGTAATAATTGGTTGTTTCTCTTTCTTGTATAATTAGTACTAACCCGTTTTAATTAATATAAATGCTAACCGTAGTAATAATCATCTGTAGTGCTAGCTAACCACATACCCATGAAGGTGAGTAGGTTTTGGTAACATGTCATATGCTCCGGCATGTCCGTACCCAATCACCAAAAAATAGATACACCAATATATATATACACACACACACACGGACATGTCCGATACCCGGACACGCCCCGTGTGGCTAACTCCGCACCACCGTAGTTAACTCTAGTAATAACCCTCGCCGTGGTAGTAGCTAACCCCGTATATATGTACACACATATGGTAAGTCCTGTATATACAATTATATATATATATATATACTCGGGCATAAACCTATGTATCGCTAACCTAACCCTAGGCATATATGTACACGCATACATGCCACCAACCTTAGCCACCACCTATCTATAGCTAGCCTAAACCCTACGTACGAGTATATAAGTATGTATGCCCGTACCTAACCACCTAGACCCTATCTCTACGTAAACCCTCCTAGCTAACCCCGCCAAACCCTAGTGGACCTATAGAAGTAGGCCAAGCTGTCTATGATGACTTGGTCAAGCTTTCTCTTTAGGTTCACATAATAGTGAAAGATAATAATATGGTCTGGTTTTTCATAGATAACCACCCCACGCTAACCCAGCCCGTAGGAGCCATCCAGTTGGATAGATAATCTTTACCTACCTCTTATTTCAAGTTCACATAGTAATGATAGAATTAGGATAAACCCTCCATCACCTACAACCCACCCCGTCAGGATCCCCCTCCTTGTTTTGGTTGATCGTGCTTGCTTAGACCATGCTTGTTGTGTATGCATTGTTTGGTTTTGCTCTTTTGTTTGTCAAGCAATAGATCGCGTAGACTAGAAGACGTACAAGGACCCAATGGATCCCTGAAGCACGGTGACGTCAAGACTCGAAGGATTGCTACTACACCAAGACGAAGTACCGCTATATCAAGACATTGGAGACAAAAGCGAAGGAATCAAGACCCTTGGATATACTGCCGTCGAAATGGAGGCAAGTCCTAATTTCCACCTCTCTACCATCCTTCTATCTTAATTATAAATTGACCCTTTACTAAAGAGTATATGATAATTGTTAATGAGCTAATGTGATAATGTGATCATGAGATAACCGGATAAAGTGATTATATATGCTATGACTTGAAACGGGTAGGGGTAATCTAAGTGTAGATTACTTGGCGGATATTATGCTAAGGATATCCTGTCGGAGATACCTGTTTTGGTCACCCCTAAGGACCGGTTCATAGTCTCTTATTCATCCCCTCGTGTGATATTTAAATGCACCACACGTCTATATGGGTAGACTTGGTCTCACACCCCGTTAGGCTGAAGTATGTTTCCACTTAGGAGGCCGGTGTAGGCAAACGGTAGAGCAGAGAGACGGCGTAGGATGCTATGTGATCTTCTATGGTGCAGTTTGGGCGTGGACGCTATGTGATCTTCCACGTAAAATTGTTGGGTGCACATTTGCTAGCTATATACATATATTCATATATTCTAAGTGTGGATGCTAAGTGATCTTCCACAAAGTGTGTGAGGGCATGGGTTGCGAGAGAGAGCTTCCATGTCCCAAGTTAGGCATAGGAAGAAGAGTGGTCTTCCCCGCTTAACTTTTTCCCAACCCCCGAGCCCGTAGTGGAAAATGTATGGAACCCTAAGGAATGCATACTATCGGGTACGAGGTCTCGGTAGTTCTTTTCTAACCCTTGGCCGGGAAGGAATCGTAATTACCGTGTGGGGAAAAGTGTACACCCTCTGAAAGTTATTAGAATCTATTCAATAGCCACGTCCTTGGAATGGGCAAATGCCGGGGATGAGACGCTATGATTAGACTACAACAACAATGGATAATCTGGTAAGATGTATTAATGATTTGGTAACCATAACTTAATTTGGGAACTGGGTGAGGATGATGAATACCCTACCAGGGCCCAACCTATAATTATAACTACTACACATTTAACCTCCATCCACCCAAAGTTAGGGCTTGCTGAGTACGTATGTACTCAACCCCCCTTCTCCCTATGTTTTTTTAGACAGAAGCTGCGGGAGTATATCCGAGGATGAAGCCGTTCGAGCCTACACCGGGATGGACTACCGGAGCTACACGAGAACAGACGCCGAAAGGATACATGAAGACAGAGCTGCATGACTATGTGAAGATGCTACGCTAGGACTACGCTTAGGACTACGATGATCACGATATAGGAATAGCTAGGGTTTTGTCCGCACTCCGGGTTGCTGTAGGAATGGAGCCATGATAATATAGAACCGCTGTCTTAGAACTCGATATATGCTATAAGGCCGCTGGCCCAAACTATGTAAACCCGAACAATGTATCATGTTTTCCCCGTAGCAATAAAAGTATGCTTTTTCATATCAATCTTGTTTATTTGTGCGTGTCGACTATCGATCCGAGGGATCGACATATGATGCACAAGTGGACCCTAAAAAATCGGGGGGCCGACACTTTGCCATTGTCACCAAAAAGTAATACTATCAATAACATTGCCACTTGATGAGATTGATTTGAACATTCTAGAATCCCCGGTCATATGTTGAGTGCATCCATTATCAAGCACCCAATGCCTTCCTCCGGCTTTGTAATTGACCTAAAAAAGCAAATTAATTCTTTTTAGGTACTCAAACTTGCTTAGGTCCTCTAAAGTTAGTCACTAAGCTTTTGGGCACCCAAATTGCCTTCTTCTTTGGGCCAACAATGGGAGCACCAATGAACTTAGCCTTCACACCATCAAGTACCCTTGGTAAGCAAATAACAAGAATCATAACAAATAGAGGATATGTTAGCATTCTTCTTGTTCTTGCAATATTGCTCTACATGCCCCACTTGCTTGCAACTAGAGCAAAACCGACCATTGCCCTTCACAAAACTAGTCTTGTGAGGAACAAAGGCCGCCTTACCTTTCTTGGGGGTATAGCCCAATCCCTCTTTGTTTAGGGAGAACCTTTGGCTACCCAAGCATTTCAGCAAGCGGGCACCTCCACCGTAGGCCTTGCCTAGGGCATGAGTGAGCTCATTCACTTCTCTCTTGAGAGTCTCATTCTCCACCATGAGTGAGGCATCACAAGTGAAACCATCACTAATAGTAGATGTGGCATTGCTTGAGCTATAAGAGGGGTTAGTGGGACCAACAACAATAGGAGTATAGAATGCTTCATCAAGAATATCATAAGTTACTCCTACATTGCATGTGTCTACGATATCCTCAATCTTAACTTGATCAAGGAGGGAGGAGTGAGCCTTTTCAAGCTTGGTGTGAGCTTTCTCAAGCTTCTCATGGGCTTCCATTAGCCTCTCATGAGTAGCATTGAGCTCATCAAAGGATTGCTCAAGAGCTTTCTTGCTCTTGCGCAACTCTTTGCACTCCTTCCTCTTTTCCTCAATGTAAGAGTGAGCATCTCGTAGCAAGCTTATGAGGTCCTCCTTTGAGTACTCCTCATCATCATCACTCTCACTATCGCTCTCATCATCGGATTGTACCTTAGATGGCTTAGCCATTAAGCATGTCGATGGAGCATCAAAGAGTGAAGGCTTGTTGGAGATGGCAAGACTAGCAAGTGCCTTCTTTCTTGATTTCTTGTCATCTTCACTCTCATCATCACTATCACTTGAGGCATCACTATCCCATGTGACACAATAAGATTACCCCTTCTTCTTCTTCTTGAACTCAAGCTTCTTCTCCTTCTTTTTCTTCTTGTCCTTCCTCTCTTTCTTGTTCTTCTTCTTCTTCTTGTCATCCTCATCACTATCATCATCACTAGAGAGAGGACAATCGGCAATGAAATGATCTTTGCTCTTGCACCGAAAGCATCTCTTGGTCTTGATTGCATCTCTTCTCTTCCTAGAACTATAGCCCTTCTCTTTATGAACTTACCAAATTTACGCACAAGAAGAGCCATTGCTTCATCATCCGCTTCACTTGAGCTTGTGTTAGCTTAATCACTTGATTCTTGCTTCTTTTTGCCTCTTGATGAAGTAGCCTTGAATGCAACTACTTCCTTGTCTTTCTTCTTCTCTTTGTCCTTCTTCTCATCCTTTTGAGAGCCCCCTTCCCGTTCCACACGGTAGGTGTCGTGTGTGACCACCTCACCTAGTACTTGGTTAGGGGTCTTAGTGTCCAACCCTTCTCTCACTAGCATTGTGACCAAGAACTCATAGGCTTCTTAGGAACTTGTGAGAGAAATCCACATTATCCACCTTCTCATCTAAACTCTTCAAGTCATTGACAATCACTTGGAGACGGTGGTACATCTCTGGCACACCCTCATCATCTTGCATCTTGAAACTTGAGAGCTTGTCCTTAAGGATGTATAGCTTAGCACTCTTCACGGCTTGTGTGCCTTCATAGGTCTCCTCCAACCTAGTCCACACATCATGAGCTCTCTCCAAGTCCTTAATTTACTCAAATACCTTTGACTCCAATGCTTCATAGAATGTGTTGATTGCAATATCATTGAATTGGAGCTTCTCTTCTTCTCTTGGAGTTGGATCGGTTGGATCAATCACTGTAAAATCCTTGTCCACAACCTCCCAAACTTTTCGGTTGAGTGATTTCAAGTATGCACACATCTTTCTCTTCCAATGATCATAACCGGTACCATCGAAGTGCGGTGGCTTCCCCACATGGTTGATATGGTTGACTTGAGCCATTTTAACACCAAAGGATGTTAAGCCTTAAACAACGGTGACCTCGGCTCCGATACCACTTGAAAGGTCCTAAATGGCTAGAGGGGGTGAATAGCCTATAAAAATTTCTTGCAATGCACTAAACAAACCAGTTAGTATTACAAATAGCGAAGCAAGTGTTGCGCTAGCCTAGAGGAGGGTTGCAAGCCAATCTAACCAATCCTAATACACTAGGCACACGAAGAATATGGTCCTTAGCAATCCAACTATGCTACACAACCTAATACACTACTTTGCACAAATGTAATCGCTAGGAAGGGAACCGAATGTACAAACCGTGCCTTCGGGAAGATGACCAATCACCATCTTTCAATGCAATGAAACCCGAAGAGATGATCCAATATAGAAATCCAAGTTGATCACGAAGGATCAAACCACACAAGAATACCGAGGGACACAAGATTTTTATCCCGAGGTTCACGTGCTTGCCGGCACGCTACTCCTCGTTGTGTCGACCACACAATCGGTAGTTCGGTGGCTAATTGGCGTCACAAGCCAAGCCCTCACCGGGCGCCACAAGAACTCACACAAAGTGAGGGTAACTCAATGACATGAGATTCCACTAAGGATTACTTTCGCGATCTCCCCAGGGGGTGGGATCAACACCCCTCACAAATCACCTGCAGGTGGCCAAGAACAATCTTCAACCTTGCTCAACTCCGGCTCGCTGCTCCAACCGTCTAGGTGACGGCAATCACCAAGAGTAATAAGCTCAATCGTAGCAAGAACGCTCACTAGTGCCACTAGATACTCAATCACAAGGCAAATGCACTAGAAGCTCTCCCAATCACTCTCTAGATCAATCAAGATGAATGCAAAGTGAGGGAGGAGGTTTGCTTAGCTCTAGGGGATGTCAAGAATGTCAAAGTGCCAAGAGAACATCCCCCAAGCCGGCCAAACAAATTATATAGGCGTCCCCAAGAACACCCAACCGTTACTCACAAAGCGATGCATGCAGCGTCGGCCGACCCATTTGTTTAAGTGACGACCGGGGCGTGTCCGGTCGCCGGGCGTCCGGTCACTCTCACCGTGCCACGTGTCCCTGTGTTTGAAAGTAACCATTGCGCGCCAACGGCTCGATCACTCGCGCACTTCACCAATCGACCGGACGCGTCCTGTGCCAGCACCGGACGTCAGCACAGTGGAGTCCGGTCGCTACCAAAGTAGAGCTCCAAAACGCAAATTCTCGGCCGGACGTGTCCGGCTGCCCCTTGACCGACGCGCCCCGGCGTCCGTCCACACCGGCCTCGGCGCATGAAGAACTTTTTTTGCACTGGGCGCCCGGTCCTCCGGAGTCCGGTCGCCCTAAAAAATCAGCGGACGCACACCAACTGATCGGACGCGTCCGGTCCCTACCAGGACAGCGTCCGGTCACCTCTGAGTGACTGCACTTCGTCCGAAAACCTCCGAGTCTCGCCTCACGAGCTCGGCGGGAGGGTTCCACACCCAAACACCATCACCTCTTGCTCTCATGTGCCAACACAAAAGTGTCTCTCCACTTGTGCACGTGTGTTAGCCTTTTCAAATGATTTTTGCAAGAGTTAGTAAGCACACTAGGTCCCTAATGCATATGCAAAGTCATTGCTCACCTAGTGGCACTTAGATAACCGTTATTGCGTGACATCGCCCCTCTTAATAGTACGGTTATCAATCCTAAACCCGGCCATCAATTTCTCTACTCGCCTATGGCCGGTAAAATGGAAATGCCCTAACATATACCTTTGCCTCTAGCATTCCATCTTGCTCCTCATCTCCAAGTGTGGCACTTGATCACTTGTGGTCATCTCCAACACCTTGATCACTATTCCACCACTTGGTTTGGACTTCCCCTTTCTCTAATGCTACACACTTAGCAATAGGGTTAGTCCTAGGTTTCATCAATTAGCCAAAACCAAACTAGGGCTTTCAGCGGGCAGGTCCTGCCTTGCCTCGCTTCTGGACGACGGCAAGAACTGAACAACACAGTCAGGGAGAGGTACGGGGTCTTGGCCTCTAGTAAAGGCTCGCCGGTGTAAGTGCGACGACAGATTGGAAGCACGCTACTCCGGCGAACTTGTCGGTGTGAAGCTCGGTGCCTGCGCGAGTTCAGCTATTGGCGAGGTCGTGGCTCAGCCGGCGAAACAGCGCCAAGGAAGCCACCCCGCCGTTTCCTTCTTTCGTCTTCCCATTGCTCCTTGTTTCTTGCTTCTGGCTTCTTGGATACGTGCTCGGATGTGTGCTTGGATTTGCACCTTGGATGTGTGTTCTTGCCTCTTCCTATTGCTCGGATGTGGTGGCAGTGGCAACTGAGAAGGACACAACTAAAGCATGCCCAGGACATGTTCGACGAAATGTGTCAAAGAGGGTGAACTTACCTTTTCAAAGAAGGGGTGATCCTATTCGAAGCAGTGCAGGTAATCAAACACATCATGCACTAGCCAGTCTTAGACAATACAACCAACCAAACAAATGGATATTAGGTCCGTGGAACCAGGCTTAAGCTACCCAGGCTTAGATTCCTAGCTAGGCTAAGAACAACCCAGGAAACCAAACACATCCTATATGGTCGATTCATAGGGAGACACAATGTTGTCGATCAGCATCGTCGTCTTTGCTCGGTGCTCGATGTATTCGATCGATAGTGTTGGACAAATAACACTTCTCGATGTATTCACAGCTAAACAAAGATTTACAGTGACCCTTTATTTTTTAAGATACAATTTAGTTTAGAAACACCTCCTATAAATAGTTCCTAAATAAGTCACTCCATAAATGACTAGATCTACACCTGCGCCTATAAATAGTCTCTATTAGTAGTTACGGCTCTAGATTAAGCCACTTCTATAAATCAATTTATAAGGGTGGTTGTGTGTAGAGCCGCTCCTCAAGATGGATGCATGCCGAATAGTAAGCAAGGAATTGAGATTTGAATTTTTTAAATAATTTTAAATGAAGAAATGACCAAAACACAAGTTGTAGAGCCCGAAAAGTTATAAAACGTTCTAATTGATAACCTTATTATTTGAAACCATCTAACTGAGCATAAGTATTATTGAACTTTTTAATTTAACATTTAAAATTTTCAACTGAACTTAGTGAAGAAATAAGAAAAATAAAAATTATAGATCCCAAAAAGTTAAAACAACTTTGTAGCTGACATTGCAACCTTTTCATTTAAAAATCATCGAGCTAAAGATAATTACATCTAAAGATGTTACATTTGAAATTCAAATTTTTAAAATGATCTGGGGAGAAATGACTAAGCCGCCCCTAGCTAGAGAAGCTCTCAGTAGCAGTGATTACGCGCTCAATGTACAATAACAACAACATTGGATAGGTCACATGATGTACATCAACGATCACTTTCGGAGCAAAGGACTATCCGATGCTCGACAAAACTACAAACAGGCGACCCCGGAATCAGAGAGGACTTTCCGATCGAGCAAAGGACTATCTTTTTAGGTATTCAAGAAAAAAAAAAATGTTCAAGAAGACACCTGCCAAGTCCTCGATCGAGGGATAATAAAGAATTGAAGTCACGGGTCACGCCGGCAATCAACCAGAGTCGCCTTCATCGACGTCAGTGAACAAGAGTGCATTGCGTTGGACGAATCGAAGATTACCGCCGTTGGACTTCTCTTGAGATCTCCTTTGTCTAACCTGGAGTTCGAAGTGCTTGATATCGCTAGCCGCTCGCGCGTGGCGCCACCGTCCGCCTGCCTGCCTGCCGGCCACCGTGGTAATCATCCGCTGTGTACACTACTGACACTGATCGACCAGGCAGCCGGCCGAGCAGTTAAATAGACAGAAGTGATGAGTTATATATGCGTACGACCTCCTCACTTCACTGGTGGCTAGTACTCTACTCAGAAACGACATGGTTGCAGGTTCTTCTTCTTCTAGCTCGTGCTCTCTTCTGCTGCTGCTGCTGGCGGCGGCGGCCATGTCGTCGTTTCCCTACACCGCCGACGCCGTCTCGTCTCATCACCTGACCGCCGATTTCAGCCGTATCAAGCTGAGCGAGTCCCAGTTCGTGGTGCAGAAGCCCTACGACGTGCCGCTCCACGAGCGCTACGAGCAGTGCGGCGGCGTCCGCCGCATGTGGGTCTTCGACACCGACAAGCCCATCAACGCCACCCGCCCCGGCTTCGCACGCACCGAGATCAAAGTCAACGTACGTCACGTACTTCTTCTTGGCGACCATTAATTCCATGTCTTCTTCAATTCCTATATATGCTAACTCTGCATCCATCCATGGATGCGTGATCATCAGAAGGTGTACAGCGCCGGGGTGTGGCAGTTCGAGGGCGACGTGTACGTGCCGTGGGGCACGTCGGGCGCGTCGGTGATGCAGATCTTCGGGGCGGCGCCGCCGCACGCGTCGACGGTGATGCTGCCCGTCTACGACGGCAACCTCACGTACTACCACGACCTGACCAAGGTGGTGGCGGACCGCGTGTACGACCGGTGGATCCGGCTCAACGTGGTGCACGACGTCGCGGCCGCGAACGTCACCGTGTTCGTCGACGGCGAGAGGAGGCTGAGCGTCGGCGGCCATGGCGGGAAGGCGCACTACTTCAAGTTCGGCGTGTATGAGCAGGGCCTCCACAACCCGTCGCACCGCATGGAGGCGCACTGGAGGAACGTCGCCATCTACACCAAGCCATGAACAGATTACATGTCGTCGTCGTCGTCGTCGTCTCGCTTTTGGTCTCTGTGATTTGTGTGCGTGACAGTGAGACACGATTGATGGGAACACGGATCCGATGTGTGAACAATGATGATCGAAGACGTATTAGTCTCCAGCTAGAGAATAAGCTGGTAGTAACTGTCGTAACTGAGCAGTGAAAGCGAAATGTGTCTCAAATTTATGACTACATACAAACTATATAAACATGTGTTTTCCAAAATGTCTTTTTAAAATAGCTCCACCTATGGAACTTTTTTCTCTCTCAAAGAGATGATGAGGTGTGATGACACACTGCAAAAAAAAAAAAAAAAAAAAAAATATCCTAGCTTCACCTGCCATTTGAGGGATCTAGCATGCCTCGACTTTCGATTTGCCAACCAGATGCGAGCAATGCAGCACACGCGGACAGTGGACCAAGCCAAGGCGCGAGTAGTGCTGTGCCGAAGGCACCGCCACCGCCGCCACCGGGGCACGAGCTGCCACGCGATCGTTGGGGCACGGTGCAAGCATGGACATCGCGGAACACAGACGAACATGGACGCTGTGGGCACAGAGTCTGTGGTGGCCATTCGCTGATTAACTGGCCTGACAACGTGCTTGCCTAAGGCCAAAGGAGGACTAGGGATTCTGTTATTAGATAGGTTTACTAGGGCGCTAAGTTTAAGATGGTTGTGGTTTCAGTGGAAGCAGAACAACATAGCGTGGAGCAAGTTAGATGTCCCTTTGTGATCGGGTGGACCGGGAGCTCTTCTGTGCCTCAACAACGGTAACGGTGGGCAACGGGAACACAGCCCCATTCTGGTTCTCAAGTTGGATAAATGGATCCACGGCAAAGTCAATTGCCCCTCTGTTATTCCAGAAAACAAGAAAGAAAACCATAGTTCGTCAGGCTTTAACCAACGGCAAATGGATTGAGCACATATATCCACCAACGGGGCAAGAGGAGGTCACTCAATTCATAAAACTATGGGAAGCACTCAGAGGAGTGCAGCCGGTGGACAATGTAGCAGACGACATCACTTGGCGATGGACAGCAGATGGGGCCTATACAACACAAAGCGCGTATCAGATCCAGTTCACCGGAATTTATGGAAAGATTAACATATATAATGCCAATATGGAGGGCCAGAGCAGCACAAAAATGCCGCTTCTTTGCATGGACATTGATGCACAAGAAAATCCTAACATGAACAATTTAGTCAAAAGAGGTTGGACGGACGAGACCAATTGCAGGCATTGCGCCAACAGTGCAAGGACTGCAATTCACTAAAGAAGTGTGGAGTTTCATTAAACAATGGTTCAACCTTTCGGTGCTAGATAGCATAAACGAATCAGGATCAACATACTCTTTCTGGTGGCGAAGCCATCGAAAAGTAGAGAAGAACATGAGAGAGAGTTCGATGGGATCCTTATCTATTTCTGGTGAAACATCTGGAAGGAGCGGAATTAGAGGACTTTCCAGCATCAAGAGCACAATACTACATAGAACTTAACTATGACGGTCAAAATCCATTAACCATGGCGGTTTTCTCAACCGCCACAGAGGAAAGGTCACGGTTAATCCAAGATTAACCGTGCCTGTTGGTTTGACCGCCACGGTAAATCAACTCAAAAAAAAAAAAAAGGAAAATCCACTGGACAGGCCCAGCGTGCACATCCACGGGCACGCCGAGCCCATCCACTGGATGCCGCCGCCGCTGGCGGATCCGGCCTCCCGTCGCCAGATCCACCCCTTGCCACTGTAGGGGTGCCCCGCGCCACCGAGGGAGCAGACGGGCGCAGATCCGCCACCGCCGGAGTGCCCCGCGCCCGAAAAGGAAGCGAGGGGGAGAGGGACGGAGAGGCCGCCAGTGCCGGATCTTGTCGTGGGAGAGGGAGGGAGGCCACCGGCGCGGATCCTGTCGTGGGAGAGGGAGCGAACTCGTCGCCGCTGGATCTCGTCGTGGGAGAGGGGAAGTAGGCCGTTGCCCCACGGGTCGCTCTCGCAAGCGCAGCCGCGCGGGCCGCCCGTCGCGCTGGATGAGCCGCCGTGGCAGGCTGCCGCCGCAGCGGGGCGGCGCCGCCCGCAAAGCTGCGTTGCCGTGCTAGGCCAGTGAAGCCGCCAGCGAGCACCTCCCGGCTTCGGGTAAGCGCCACCCGCGAGCCGCAGCGCGGGGGGGAGTGCAGCCAGCGTGACCCGCCGCCACGCCCGGGCGAGCACAGCCCCGCGGGCCGCCATGGCGCCTGGGAAGCACCGCCAAATGGGCTGTCGCCACACACGGGCGAGGGCGGCTGCGCCCTCGTGCTGCCACGCCCTTGTGCTAGTCACCGAGAGAGAGAAAAAAGAGGGGCGAGGTGAGGTTGGGAGAAATGTGTGGTTGTAAATGAAACCCTAACATTAAGTGTCGTATATATATATACCTTGGCGCGATAACGGGCCAAGATGGGCCTTGCTGGGCTGAGTGGGCTCAGCCACGATTAACCATGGCGGTTTTATTAAAACCAACCTCCACGATTAATCAATTTACCATGGCAGTTATTATTGACCGCCACTGTAAGTAAACGCCCGCCACGGTAAATCGAAGCATTTTACGTGGAGGTTAGATTTTATGACCCCCACGGTTAATAAAACGTTACAGCCTCACAAAATCATTTTTGTATTAGTGGCAAACTCTAGTTCAAGTGGCATCCCTTTGCAAAGATGACATACTGCAGTACAGGCTAGCGTTGACACCGAGATCAAAGACTGAATCAAGATAATAGGAGTTAGTAGTTTGGGTTTGGCTGGCTGTCTCTTTCGGGGTGTTGTTTTCTCCGACTGGCTTAGTGGGTTTTTTAGTAGTTTTTGTTTTGTCCTCTAAGGTTTCTGTCTTTTTTCTTGAGTTTGTACAATTTTTTTTTTATTGTCTAGTAAAATTTGTGGCAAAACTTTTGTCGTCCTTTCTAAAAAAAATTTATTTGATCGGTAGTGTTAGACGAATAACACCTCTGGATGCATTCACGGCTAAACAAAGATTGGTAGTAACCTCTCAATTTCTTTTAAGATATGATTTAATTTAGAAACGTGTCTTATAAATTGTTTCTAAATAAGTCTTTCTACGAATCGATTTGTGGCGGCTAGATCTAGAGCCACACTTATATATAGTCCATATGATCTAGCCGTCCCTATAAATCAATTTAAAAGGACAGTTAGATATAGACCAACCCCAACAGATGGATGCCGATTAGTAAGTTATGTATTGAAATTTGAATTTTCTAAACAATCTCAAATGTAGAAACTACCAAATCTTAAAAAGTTATAAAACTTTGTAATTGACAACGTTTTTCATTTGAAACTGTATAACTAAGGATAACTATTACTAAACTTTTTAAATTTTAACATTCAAAATTTTCAAACAACCTTGGTGGAGAGATAATAAAAATTAAATTCTTAGATCTCCAAAAGTTAAACAACTTTATAGTTGATAACCTTTTCATTTAAAATCATCTAGCTAAAGATAATTATATCTAAAGTTGTTACTTGTGAAATTTAAATTTTTGAAATGATCTTGGATAGAGAAATGGTCAAACTCAGAGCTGTATAGTTGACAATCTTTTTGTTTGAAGTCTCTTAAGTCCCAAATGTTCATTTCAAATTATGTTTAGTTTAATAAGAGGAGAAAGAATATATAGATTATTTACATAAGTGTTAGGTAGAGTGGTTAGAGGGCGGAACACCCTAGTGAGACTGAGTTCGTGGGTTCAAACCAATGCAGCCACAAAGCACGTGGTTTTTGGGAACACGTGTGGGTGGCTACCCAGTGGGGTCTTGTGAGGTTAAAAAAGTTTTCCCCCCTTTTTTTGGCCCAATTTTGTGCATGTTTTTTGCTTGGAAAAAATGCAGTGGTTCAAAAAATTCTTTTTTGACCAATTTTGTGCATGTTTTCTTGTGAAAAAACGCGGGCATAGTGTGGCTGCCCGGTGGAGCCTTCTAGGGTTAATTTTTTTTTCCTATTCTTGTAATTTCTAGAAACGAATTTGTAGAAATGGTTTGCTTTTGTTTCATCCCTTCGAATCGATTTGTAGAGGTGACCTGTAGTGGCCCCATCTAGAGTCAGATAAACCGCCCCTAGAGAAGCTCTCAGTAGCAATGATTATTGTGCTCAATGTACAATAAAAACAACCTTAGATAGGTCACAACATGTACATCAACAATCACTTTCGAGCAAAGGATGCTCGACAAAACTACAAATTACTTTGCCAAGTGTTTTTTTCGGGCACTTTCGGCAAAGAGCTTTTGCCGAAAGTGCCAAAGAAAAAAAAAAAATCCTCGGCAAAGAGCTTTTTGCCGAAAGTGCCAAAGAAAAAAACTCGGCAAAAAAAGTACTCGGCAAAGAGCCTTCTTTGCCGAGTGCCGAAAAAAAGCACTCGGCAAAGAGTTCTTTGCCGAGCGCTTTGTCCGCACTCGGCAAAAGGTCTCTTTGCCGAGTGTTATTTTTTGGCACTTCGGCAAAGAAGGTCTTTGCCGAGAGTTTTATTTTTACACTCGGCAAAGACACATTTTCAGAGTATATTTTGGAGCAAGAAATTAATTTAAATGAAAAATTTTCAACTACAAAGTTGTATAACTTTTCAAGATCTACAACTTTTATTTTGGCTATTTCTTAATTTGACAAAAATGAAATTAAATCTATTTACAAATCTCACATATCTCTCTCGTAGTTTATGAAACTACAAGAGAGATATATAAGATTTGTGAACAATGTTTCTACCACTATGTCGGATGAATAAATGACCAAAATGAAAGATGTAGGTGTTGTAAAATTATACAACTTTATAGTTGAATACATTTTAATTTGAATTAATTTTGCTAACAAAAAAGTACACAGTCGCATTTCTCAAATTTAAAATTTGAATTTTTGAAAGTATCTTGGATGGGAAAACACCTAAAATGAAAGCTATAGATCTCGAAAAGTTATAAAACTTTGTAGTTGACAACTTTTTCATTTGAATTTATCTTATCATGCGAAAATTGCATTCGAATCGTTAAAATTTGAAATTCAAATTTTATAAACGACCTCGGATGGAGAAACTCCTTAAATAAAAATTGTAGATCTTGAAAAGTTATAAAACTTTGTAGTTGACAAGTTTTTTATTTGAATTCGTTTAGAGCCTCAAACAAGCAATTTTCACTCGATTTTGCATAATATTTAGGAAACCCAAATGAAGTGTAGACACAAGTGAGTGTGTAGTGTAGTGGTAGGGGAGGCTCAGCGAGGGGGAGAGGTCATGAGTTCGAATCCCGCTCAACACGAAGTCTCGAAAAATAGCAAGAATGGGCGTTGGTCGGTGGGGCCCTCCCCGATTAAAAATTTTTTTTGCTATTATTTCGGGTTTTTTTTTTCATTTTGATCTTTGCCGAAGTGTCGGGCACTCGGCAAAGGCTTTGCCGAGTGCTCGAAAAAAACACTCACCAAAGAGGTCTTTGCCGACGGATTCTTTGCCGAGTGCAACACTCGGTAAAGCTTTTGCCGAGTGTAATATGGGCTTTACCAAGTGCATGGGACACTCGATAGAAAAAAGGAAATCCGGTAGTCAACCCCGGAATCTGAGAGGACTTTCCGAGCAAAGGCTGGACTGTCTTTTACTTGATCGAGGGATAAAGAATCGAAGTCACGGGTCACGGCGCCCATCAACCAGGTAGTCGGCTTCTTTGACGTCAGTGATGACATGCGATCGTCAGAGATCCATCAGTGCGGCACCAACCAGTGAACAAGAGTGCATTGTGTCGGAAAAATCGAAGTTTCTGGATGTTTATTGGGCTTCTCTTGAGACCTCCTTCGTCCAGCTTGGAGTTCGAAGCGCTTCCGCTTGGCGCGCGCGCGTGGCGCCGCCGCCTGCCGCCTGCCACCGTCGTATTCCGTCGTCGCCGTGCACACGACACGCGCTGCGCCGGCGCCTCGTGGCACTCATCGCTAGAGCACACTCACAATGATCCAGCAGGCAGCCGGCCGAGCGGTTAAATAGACAGACAAGTATCATGAGTTATATATATGCGTAGTATGCACTCCTCACTTCACTAGCTGGTGGCTAGTATACTAGTCTACTCACAGACGACATGGCAGCAGGTTCTTCTTCTACCTCGTGCTCTCCGCTCTTGCTGCTGCTGGTGGTGGTGGCAGCGGCGGCGCTGTCGTCGTTGCCCTACCCCGCCAACGCCGCCGGTTCGTGCTCCCTGACCGCCGGCTTCAGCCGCGTCAATCTGAACGAGTCGCAGTTCGTGGTGCAGAAGCCCTACGACGTGCCCCTCAACGAGCGGTACGACGATTCCGGCGGCGTCCGCCGCATGTGGGTCTTCGCCACCGACAAGCCCATCAGCTCCACCCACCCCGGCGGCGCGCGCACCGAGATCAAAGTCGACGTACGTCACCTCTCCACCACAAGACTACATGTCGACCACCATTAATTCCAGTCGTTCTTCTTCCAATTTGATCTGTACTAATAAATTGATCTGCATACGTTGATCATCAGAAATTGTACAGCTCCGGGGTGTGGCAGTTCGAGGGCGACATGTTCGTGCCGTCGGGGACATCGGGGGCGTCGGTGATGCAGGTCTTCGGCGCGGCGACGCACGCCACGACGCTGATGCTGCACGTCTACGACGGCAACCTCACCTACTACCACCGACTGACCGAGGTGGTGGCGGAGCGCGTGTACGACCGGTGGGTCCGGCTCAACGTCATCCACGACGTCGCCGCGGCGAACGTCACCGTGTTCGTCGACGGCGAGAGGCGGCTGGTCGCCCCCGGGCAGGGCGGGACGCAGCACTACTTCAAGTTCGGCGTGTACAAGCAGTCGCACCACAACCCGTCGTACCTCATGGAGTCGCACTGGAAGAACGTCGCCATCTACACCAAGCCGTGAGCTCTCTCGTTAGACGATGCCGTCGTCTCGCTCTTGATCTGGTCGTCTGTGCGTGACGGTGACACACGATTATATTGGTGGAAAGCACATGGATCCGATGTGTGCGTGCGTGATCGTGACTCACGGTGATGATGGAAGACGTCTCGAATGTGTCTTCAGCTAGAGAATAAGCTGGTACAAGTGTAACTGCTGTAACTGAGTCGTGAATAAGTGAAACGCGTCTCAAATTTATAATATAAATACAAACTACACAAAGTTGCAACTGAGTAGTAACTCATGTTCTAAACATGTTCTTTTATTTGCAGTTGTGTTACGAATTACGATAGATAATATAATGGTTTCCTTTTATAAAAGTTAATTGATAGCTACAAACTACACTAAATAATGACTTATTAGTACAACTATACTTTTGGAGCAGGATGTGACCTCCTTCGGTCCAACCCAACGGCCGAACTGGGTCATGATCCGGGCCCTGATCGAGGGCGTGCCCAACCCTTCGATGGTTGGTAGGTCCCGTCGCACAACGCCATATAATGGGGGTGGGGCAGCCGGGACTCGAGTCAGGAGGTTTGTCTGAGCCGCCACTCCCCACCTACAAACCCTAATCCGATCTAGTGAGAGGGCGCTGCCAGTGACAGAAAGCACCACCATCCTTGACCTGGACCATGTTCGTCTCTGTCACCATCGCTGGACGCCGGAGCCGATCCACGACGGCACTGCTACTCCTACATCAGCACTTGTTCCACTGACTTGCGCCACCGACAACATGGACAACACTAGCTCCTCCTCCAACTCCGCCGTGCCAGCACCAAACCCTTTCGACTCTGGTCTGTAATCTCGACATCTCCCTCTCTAGTAGATCTAGAACTAGGACGATTTATTTCACTACAAAGACTTTGTACTCACTAGAACTGCTGCTAGACATGTTCCTGGTATAAAAATGGTAACATTCGCTAGATCTAGCGACTAGATCTGGTTATGGGTAGCAAATAGAAGGAGATGAATTTTGATTCGATTCAATTGAACCCTAACCCTAACTTGAAACAAGATGGGAGAGGGGAGGGACCTATCAAAGCCCTAACCCTAACCCAAACAGAGAATAGGACAAGCGGCCTTACCTTGGTTTTGCGCCGCCGGTCACTACGCCGCCACCGGTTCGCCTGCGCGCGGGCGACAGAACCGCCAGTGACGTCTCAGCATGGCGAGCAGTGGGCACCGCCGCGGAGCCACTCGGCGGCGGCGCGCTCAGCCTAGGGCAGCGCATGCGCCGGCGAGGGGGCCTGCGGCGGCGCCGCCTTGCTTCATCTTCTCCGGCCAGGGAGGGCCTACTGCTCTGTTTCGCTCGGTGCGGTGCTGAGTAGGGAGAAGAGAAAGAGATAGGAAGGGAGAAGTCGGCCGGATCGTGCAGCGCACTGGCACATGCATGCCAAGGGCTACGTGGACCTGGACCTGCTGCTCTGGAGGCGAACTGGATGCTGCGCCCTTGCACACTTTCCAGCCACCGCTCCACGCATCTTGCTCGCCGGAGATGTCAGATGAGCACCGAAAGAGCCGCGACCTGTCCTTTCTTTTCCCATCCTGCATGCTCTACTCCCAGCAGGATCCGCGCGGTGCTCTGCTCTCTCTCTATAGCACTCACGCACTGTGTCGCGTTGCCATGATTCATCAAGCAAGCAAGCAACAGAGCAAGGACTTGGGGACCACTGTGTGGTCTCTGCGTAAAGGATCCGGAGACGAGAGAGATGAACATAGTGAATGATTGGTCAATTTTTTATCTGAACATTAAGAGAAAATCTTGCACCATGAAGACTAGTTTCTTGGTACATAGTCCTATACTGTAGAAATTGCTCTTGCTCTATTTCTTGTATTGGGACTGCCCGTATATATTCTAACAATACGAAGAAGCTTTGATTGATGGGAAAGTCAGCATCATATCCATAACTGAAGCTGGCAAATGTGCTGCAGATTATTACATTTTTGGTGCCCATTTCCACCATTGTCATTAGATGGACGGAGGACAGTGCACCAAGCTTTCCATGGACTGCTTGGTTTAATAAACATTGAAAAGACATAGATAATATAAGAGCACGCAACTATGCCAAATAATACAGTAATTAACGCAGGCTCTAGCAAACTCTCCGTTGCAAATCATCGGGCAAGTTCTGAGCTCAGTGCCGGAAGATTAGAAAATCCCGTAGTCGTTTTTTGCCCTCAGCACCGGTGTAGTCATACCTGCCATCCTCAACTTCGAAAGCCGCTCGTGCCTCAGGGCTTTCTGGCATTTCACCCGAAAATCGCCGAAGCTCCACGGCGACCTGTCCCATGGCTGGCCTTCCATTCCCGGGAACAACAATGCATCGGCTCACAAGCTTTGCAACCGCATAGATCAGTCCCATGCTCCCTTCCTCGACAATGTCAGCGTCTAGAAGATCACCAAGGGTGCCATTTCTCATGCTGTTTTGAAACATTGTGGTCAGGTTCTTCCACTGTTTGGCTGTGGGTTCTTACCAGTCAAGAGCTCAATCAGGACGACCCCGAGGCTATAGACGTCAGTCTTGTCGGTGATCTGGAAGTCTTGCAGGAACTCCGGGTCAAGGTAGGCCAGCGTGCCCTTGGGCACCACCTGCACGTTGTCATTGATCGTTGAGCACCCAAAGTCGGACACCTTGGCGACGTATCCTTCGCCGAGCAAAATGTTCTGCGGTTTGACGTCGCCGTGGAGCGTCGAGTGCGGCGGCGAATGCAGGTGCGCCAGCGCCTCCGCCGTCTCCGTGGAGATGCGCAACCGGGTCGGCAGCGTCACTCGGCGCCTTGGCCTCCCGTAGAGCAAATCGCTCAGGGTGCCGTTGGGCACGAACTCGTACACGAGCATGGGCGCCTCGAAGTGGAGGCAGCAGCCGAGGAGCCTGACGATGTTTGGGTGGCTGACGCGGCAGAGCACAACTAGTTCCTGGACAAACTCATCCGTCCTGGTCTTGTCGATCTGCTTGCACCGCTTCACCGCAATAGTGGTGGTGCCGATGGTGGCCTTGTAGACGGTGCCATGGGCTCCTTCACCGACGATGTTGGCCTTGTGGAAGCGATGTGTGGCCTTCTTTAGGTCTGCTCGGTCGTATAACTTGAAGGCGATATTGCCATCTGTTTCGAGAATTCGCGACAGCATCCAGCCTCCGTGCTCCTCAAAGTACCGTTGTCTTTTCTTGTTCACCTTGTTGAGGAAAAACTTGTGTTGAAAGAAAAGCAATCAGGGAAACCAAAACTCCGGCCGAAACTCCTGGAGAGAGATGGTAATCAGAAATTAGTAATGTATTACGAGGTCTGTTGTCCGTGGAGACTATGTAGTGCGGTCAATAATCTACCACTAATCTTATACTCCGCAACGAAGACACCATGTTTATTCTCACTAGACATACGTGTGTGTCTTATATCTTGAGATGGAAAGAGTAAATATTAATATCCTCGTAAGATTAGCACTGCTATCCAATAGGAAATCCTTCATCAAGCTCAACCACTGATCTTAGGCAGTGCAGGATGTAGGTTTTAAATGATTATTTAGTCATCATCTTAAGTGCAAATCTATGACCTGAGATCCTTATTTTGTAAAAGGTAAAAGAGAAGGGTTAGTAAGCACGGGAGTTTTTGACTTAATTTGGAGATAAAAATCTTTAGGAACTAATAATAAAATTTTAGATTCATGATGTCATAAGATATGGGATACAACAAGATCACCATAGTTTAAGCTAAGATTTCTACTAAGTCCATGTTGAAGATACACAAAATTGTTGTGCAAACCAAAAAAATATTAATATGGATGAAGCAAATATAGTTCATGATCAATAAGCTCATCACAATTGGACAGGCGTTATAAATTATCTATTTATGTTTGCACTAATGGTGATGGAAAGCGAACAAAAGAAAAAGTACAATTTATATAAGAAACTTTTATCAAACAGTTATATTAAAAAATAACTAATATGGCTAGCCTGTGTGACAATACGGGTTGATGGACTAGTAATATATAACTGCTAGCAATGGTCACTAGAAGAGATAGGCTTTGATTGATAATTTAGCATGACAGAGTATTTTTATGTCAAAAAATATAGTTTGTGTATGATAAAGTCATGTTTTTTGATAAACGACCGCTCGAAATCCTCATAGCTTATTGCAGTGAAATGTTTGTGCTGATATTATGATCTGCTTGACTATCATATAGTCATGTGATGAAAATTTTGTGGCAATTTCATATTGCTGGTCTTGTTCTTATAGGTGGCTCAAGCCCCATCATCCCAACCGACCCTTTGCCTATGATGAAGCTAGGAATCTTCTAGCGGGTGTCAGGAGCTTAACCCGTGAAAAGGATCACAGCACCAACAATCCTGACAGAGCATTGACCTCTTACTCCGTGAGGTGTTGTTGGCCACTCTAGGAAATGGGTTACAGCTGGCGTGCGCGTCACACAACATGATAGGAGGCACACACAACCTCTCTACGTCGAGGAAGAAATGGAGGCGTGGGAACCCATGTGAATCTTTGCTAGGATCGCTCCTCTCTCGTTGGCATGCAATGGACGCCAAGGAGAGGACGGATCGGGGACAGACACAATGGAAACATCCAGTTCTGATGGCTTGCTCCTCTCAAGCTCGCAAGCACTGTTAGGGACGGTTTCAATGCTATTTGCCACAACCATGAAGGAACACTACAGGAAAATAGATCTTTGCCGAGTGCCAAAAATCGGGCACCTTCAGTGATTCTAAGATTAGGAACGTGATACCCTAGAGCTTCCTTGGTAGCACTAAAGAAGCTACGAAATTGACCTCTTTGTGCTGCCTCACTCTCCAATATATAGGTTGGGTAGCAGCTATCGTGGAAGCAGAAGAACACTAGATCAGAACTTGGAGTGCAGTCTCTTACCATCTCTCTCTCTCTCATAGTAAGAACTTGCTTCAACACAAAGAACTCACTTGCTAGATACAAGGCTTTAAAGCCTAAACCAGGATAAACCCCGCCATGCCTTGAATGTTAACCATAGAAGCCCCACATATTGACCCACAATTGAATACTAATCACAAGTTGTGGTTACGAACCCACAACAGTTAGCATGCCAGGTAGGGAAGCGTCATGTGTGTTCACAGACCTTTTGTGGCTCATGCTTCCATCATCGCTAGACTTAAATGCGTCGCATGTGAGGGTGGTGTGCGCAGATCCAACATGGTCTTCTCCACTACCATTCCCTTCCTCCTTGGTTAGGCTCTCAGCTTCGGGAGTCTAAAATGTGCTGCCAAAGTTTACGGTGAGCTCCACATTTGCAACTGGGTGGGGTTAGACGGAACTGCAGTCCTAGTATCTCCACTTTTGAGTGGCAACCTATGGGCCAACTTGGAGGTTGTCTCTCACTAGACCCAACTTGGTTTTGGCCTAAAACCAACCATGGGGAATCAACACTAAATATTCTATATTCTGGCCAACATCCACCACTGAATCATCACTAGATAGGATATGTCCCCGTAGTCCGGCTTGTGGTCATCTTTTCATTGATCTCCCCTATGGGCTCCAGAACATGGCCACATGCTCTAGTTCTAGCTCACATGGTTGATCAATGAAGAAGCACCATAGACATTGTCCATGTAGGTGCGGCTAGAACCGATGTTGGCTCGATATGTAACCAACTCTTCAAGTGGGTCTCAGGAGCCGAGGATGACTTTGATGAGACCAAGGGCTACTGCTTAGAGCCTGAGTGCTTTTCCATTATTCAGGGCCAAGCCGATGATGAGGATATAAGGTACGCTACTTGGCCTAAGACCTAATTAGACATCCACCTACCTTCACGAGAAGTCTTAGCACTTCAAGGCAATGTAGGCCAACCTTAAGGCTGATCATTAAGAGCTTCAACAGCAACATGAGGACCTAGAGCACCAGTAGGCAAACCACACCCGTGGACACATCCATGACATCTAGCTTAACATCAATGATAAATTGGAGCATCCTAGATCCCCATGCTTCTTATGCACGGCACCAACATCACTGTTGTTGTGTGCTATCTAGGGGACATCATAGAAATGCTAGACCCAATGATCAATAAGAAGATCCAAGAGGTTGAATACATTCTAGCCATTTGCATTGGACAATGGGCGTAGGGTCTTGTCATAAACTCGTGACCCTCTAAATGAAGACCATCGCTAGAGGTTGAATGCTCTAACACCTATGCACCACATGGGGATTGGAGACACAAAAGCTCCATGAGCAACTCTGACCGACCAAGGACGCATGGTGTGAAGCCCTAATGGGAGCATTGATGCGAACTTGGCCATTGAGATGAGGAGTGCATTACAGAGGAAACACCATAACACCACATGGGGCTCGAGAACCCTAGTGGTCTAGTGGACCATTCAATCAACCAATGGCCTGACCAAAGGTAGAAGAGCCTAGAGCAAGACCACCTTGGCTCTGATAGTTTGTACCCACAATCCAAGATGTTTCGTGTCCCAAAAAGTTCTGGTCCACATTGTCAAGTACAATGGTTAGATAGGCCCAAGCCACTAGCTCGAGGATTACTAGCTTATGACGAGGATCGGATGGGTAGATGATGATTTTGTAGTCTAGTACCTCCCCTTTCCCCTGTCAAGCTCTATGATGGCTTGGCTTGAGCTAGTCCATGGTGGTTGCATTGACATCTATAGGTGGATATGCATGTGGTCTCCATCAAACACTTCTAGGGCACCTTTATCCTTGTGGGACCTCTATAGCTGCATGTAGAATCCTAAAAAATATCTAGGAGCATCGGCATCGCTTCTCTTGAAAGCACAATGAGCTCCCAATGTCACTGACGCTAACTGTTGGTATTTTTAACTGCACTCCATTTAAATAAGTTTTAAGTAGGATTATCCGCAAGCGCCTGAGATATCATACCGTGTCACATTTTACCCGGAGGTTTTAAATATCGTATCCACGAGGGAACAGTTTGTGATGATGACAAAGTATATAAACTTAACCCTACAATTAGGCTAGATCATATCAAGAAAAAAGAGAAATAGCTAATGTACTCTAATTCGACTACCGGTAAACTTTGTATAATATCGTCTTATCGGGCAAGTGACCTGAATAGGAGAAGAAACAGAGTAATCTACCTACCGCACACCTATCAACTGTCTATCCTATCAACGGGAAGTGGACTACGAGGATTCAACGCAGCTATAAAGTCACCTACGCGAGCTACCACTATCCGGCTAATCAGGGGACATCCACAAGTAAACCTAGCCTAGGCACCACGCCTACACTACGAAATACTACTTCAACCAAGCAATTACCAAGATCAAAGTCCTCAATATGAGATGTGAACTAAAGAACGAATATAAACGACTGCTTACTTGAATCAAAATAGTAAATACAAAAGTACCTCAGAACGCAGCTCCGGGCGAGGAAGCTGAATCCAGAAGAATACAGCCACGAAGAAGCGCCGACATGCCGGAGCTCCTCCAGAATCTCTACTCCTCTACTCAATCTCTCTAATCTCTAAACAAGACTAGATCTAGAAGAACTAGTCTCTCCTAATTGCTACATCTAGATGAACTAGCTAGAACTAGATGAACTAGACTAGATCAACTAGAGGGACCCTAACCCTAATCTAATGAAGAATATGAAGCCTTGGGGTGTAGAATGCCTCTTGGGGGGCCTTGGGCGTCATTATATAGGCCAAGGTGGAGTAGGGGGCAAGGAACCGCCACGTCAGCGATCCGCGTCTTCATCTCATGTGCACCGTCGGATCAAACCGACCTCAAATCAACGTAGGGATGCTGCGATTGGACTCCACGCAACCGAGGGAGGAAGACTCCAGAAGGCGGCGGTGATCGGTGGAGTTAGGGCGCCGGGCGGCCCAGGGTGGGGCCGGCCGGCCCCACCTTATCTCCTCTGCGGGCCCCGCTGCTTCGTGTGTCTTCTAGACCCTTCCTGAGTCCTCTAGCGATGTTGCTCCGACGTGGATCAATTTCGTGATAATTATGCATTGAAATCCTTCTTTTATCCTTTTCTGGAAAATCCCCTGGAAAATATAGAATATGTAAAACTCGTGGAATTTGTCAGATAAAGCCCTAGACTAGTACGTTTTCATGTTCTCCTTCAGGTTTAAAGTGCTAGTAAAAGTTGACGCTAAGGAGTGTCAACACTAACATGATCCACGCCTATACATATGGAACTACATACAAGGTGCTCATCCATGTCTTCTAGTGCTAGGCACCTTGAACCATGCAAGAGCTCTTGACATTGCCATCAAGTATGCCATGAGGGATGAGGCTGTCCTTGCCAACTTTCATGGCAAAGGAAAGGCCACCTCATGCTAATAGGGTGACGACAGTGATGATGATGTCAATGCCTCTCCTTGACATTGGGACAAGAAGAGGAAGAACAACAAGAAGCACTATGGGGAGGATATGGTCATGATGATCAAGCAAGTAGGAAGATTTCCCATGAAAGGAAGAAGTAATGCCCTTCCCACTTCAAGAAGGCCCTCAACAGGGTTGTGCCCACTCAACAAGTGGTCCCCTGTCAAGCATGTGCTTTGAGCATATGGAATGATGGTGAGCTATATCAATGGCACCCTCAACCTAAACAAAGTTAATGACTAGAATCCACCATAATCAAGGATGAGGGGAGTCTGATGATGGCCAACGACGGCACCAAAATGCATAGATTGCCAATTCTTCGCTTGGCGAACTCCCCTCCAAGGGCAAGCGCTCCAAACCACCCCCATCACCTACGTCTTAATGGTGTGGGGGACTTGACATTGGGAGAGTTTGCAAAGGCACTCGAGGGTTGTACCCACCTCCTGGTGACCATCAAAAAATTTACCAAATGAATAGAGGCATGCCCCATCACTAACCCCTGGTCGGACCGCACCGTCGAGTTCATCGGTGATATCATCAATAGGTTTTGGGTACCCAAGTGCATCATCATTAGCAACAGGACCCAAGTCATTGGGAATAGACTTATGTGTCGAGCAACACATCTAGGTTGATTGAGGGTAGGAAGACCTAGAGGGCTCATGCGGTAGAACCAACTCTTTCTCTTGTCATCAAATTTGGTAGGACAAGGGCAAAGGCGCATATCTATAGGAGGTCGCTTTCTCTTGCCACCCTCTCATGGGCAATGACCCAGTTAGGTTGAGGACTAAAGGCACGGCAGCAGTGTGCTAGCAACCCTTCCTGTCCTATGGTCACTGATGCTCTCCTTGATGGTGGCCACTAATTGATATTTTGAGCATAATGGCTAAGATCCAACTCATGGAGGACAACACAGATGTAGAGGACCTTAATGAGGATGATGAGAAGGTGACGTGGATGTGTGGTATACCCTAGGGCGCATCTATGTCTCTAAACTTCTCCCCTGTCCCCTCACCGAGTATGAATCGAGGTGAGTCGACATGACAACATGGCATGGTGGCTCGGTCTAGATCTAGGCAATTAGCATGGTGGCGTGGCATATGGTGTCTTGCTAGATCTAGGTGGGTTAGTGTCATGGTGCGACATGGTGAATTGTCGGATCTAGGTGGGTCAATAGGCTATGCGGCATGGAGGCTCGCTCATAGATTTGGCAGGGATCAGGCAAATCCTACGATACCCAAGGTTGAGGCAAATCATGCAAGATCTTGGCATAATTAGTGATAAGAGGGAGTTCCTCCACAGCTGGCTTAGTGGGCTCCCATAAAGCTCTTTCTAGGCTGGCCGCTTATTCCATTGCCAAATTTATTTGGAGGCCGGCAAGTCCTCCCCCTATGAAAATCTTGATTAACACATGCGGTATGCTAGAGGCAGGAGGCTTGGATGATGGTAGCTTTTATTGTGGCACTAATCTGCTTTAAATTTCTAGAAACTTGTTTCATACAAACAATCTCGAAGAAGTATGAACCTTAGGGAGGTTTTATTATCGAAACAACATTATGTATACTAAACTGTCCTTCATGGTTGGTTCATGGTTTGAACCGTTTTTAGTGATAAGCCATCCGATAGTGATATTGGAGTCATCACTGATGGTTCTTGGCTTGAATGGTAGTGATAGTATCAATACCAGATCATGACATGGCCTGGCAGTGATAGAGATTGCATAAAAAACTTGATAGCTTTCTCATATAATGTTCGATGATATGAAAATTATACCAAAGTTTTAGTATGAGATTTACAACTTTGCAGTTCATAATTTTTTATTTAATATAATTTTGGTGTGAAAATATTTGATTCACATAATTTCATAAAACTAATACTAAACAAATCCATATGCTCTATAGTCAAAAGTGAGAGTGTAGTGGTAGTGATAGCGAAGGATTTTGGATGGAGAAAGCACTAGAATAAAAGTTGTAGATGTCAAAACGTTATGCAACTTTACAGTTGACAATATTTTCATTTGAAATCACCTATCTAACAAAATTATATTTGAATTTCTAATATTTGAAATTCAATTTTTTTCAAACAACCTCAGTTGGAGAAACAATCAAAGTAAAAGTTGTAGATCTTAAAAAGTTATAAAACTTTATAACCGATAACATTTTATACATTTTTTGTCTAAATTAAAAGGTGTGTGTGGCTTCCCAAGGAGGTCTCCTGGTATTTTTAAATTGCTATTTTTCATTACCAGTTTCAGGAAAACAACAATGATAAGGGGTTTTGAACCGGCAGCAGGAGCTGTTCTAGGGTAATAGTAGTGCTTACTGCTTAAGCAATTCTATAGGCTACAATACTGCATAGAAAATAGTAAAACCTTTCTAGCACGCCCATAACTGTCCTAACCTGGTCAAGTTGCCCATATTGGTTGGTCTGGTATTGAAAATTGAAATAAATGGCATTAGATTCGATGTAATATGGAAATCCATATGTACGGAATGCTTAATTCCGAGTCCAGCTAAAGGAATTACATCTATTTGAAGGTATACCCCTTTGGGCCACTAAAGGGCGAACGCTCACTTAAGACGATTCAGGCAAACAATTTTCAGACAATTTTTGGAAAAAGTTCCCATGTCTTTCCCTTTTCCGTAACCATTCAACACAAGGATCCAACAAACAACTACCTGCACATGCACATCGGTACCGCACCTCCCCCTCCTGTATGCTTTTCTAGGACTACTGATATCATCCAAAAAAGAGAAATATTTAATTCAAAATGCTATAACATTTGAACGGTGGATTTGTGTAACATCCTAGGTTTTCCAAACACCAAAAAATGTGAACTTTTTAAAATTTTTCCTGCAATGAGTGAATCATGTCGTTGCTAGGTCAACATGGGTGAACTTTGCTAATGAGACGTCGCATACATATAGACTTGGGTTGTAGCACTACAGCTCGAATCTTGTCTTGGCTCTAGGTTTTGTGTTTGTCGGAAGTTTGGAGTGTACATGTCCACAGCAATTCCTTTTCGGTCTTCTCTTAATCCCGCCACAAATTTCCCTCCTTGATATTCTCCAAGTACCCTATTCAAAATTTACCAGGATTCTCATAGAATTATCGTCTCAAATTATCCCTTCTCCTTCATTCCAAAATCTCCCAAACCCAAGTCATAAAAAGAAAGGAAATCCTTTTTCCTCCTTTTATTCCTCCTTGATCTCCCTTGAAATTCTATCTCGGAATCCTACTTGATCTCTCTCGTAAACCTGTCTTTAAATTCCTCTCAAATTTCTTTTCAAAAATGGAAAACACCTCCTCCTTTCCCTGGGCCAGGAGCCCAACCTCTTGCCCCATTAAGCTCCTCCACATCAAAGCTGCTGCAGCTCCCACTTGGGCTTTAGCCATCTCCTCCCTCTTGCCGCGCGGGCCGCCCAGCCTGCCCCACCTCTCCTCGCACGGGGCCCATGCAGGGACCGCCAAGGCCTGCTCACGCCACCTCCTCGCGGCCCACTAAGGCCCAACGGCTGCGCCCCCTCCGGGAACCCTAGGGGCGGGGGCTCCCTTGAGCCGCCGCCACCGCCTGGACAGCCGGCCGCTGCTGTGCCGCTCTCCCCAGCGTGGATGCCGCCACGTGCCCGCAGCACCCCCCCCAGGATCGGCGCCCGTCCACACTCTAAGAACCCTAGCTCGGCTCCGCTATAAAAGCCGTAGCCGCCGCTCTGCTCTCCTCTTCCTCCTCGCTCCGCAAGCCGCCGCCGCCGCTCACCTTCCCTGCGCCGCGCCGCTTGGCCCTCGCTGAGCACCGCCGTCATCAGCCGTGCGGCTCCAAGACTCTGCCCGCCACTGCTAGCTGCCGTTGTGCGCCGCCAGCCATCATCGGCACTTGCCGTCGTGCCAGCGCCCAGCACGTCTCTCGCCACGCCGAGCTGCAAGCATCGCGCTACCCGCTTCGCCGCCACGGGGCGCCGCCGTTGGTCGCTGGCTGCCGCTGCCCCACGTAGCTAGCAGCTGGCTGGCCTCGCCTGCCTTCCTCCGCGCGGCACGAGCCAGGCCCTGATGGCTGGGCACAAAGCAGCAGCGCCCTCTCGCCTCGCGTGCGCTCCTGCGGCGCCGTGGCTCCCGCGGCACCCAGCGTCCTCACCGGGCTGGCCACCCGCCGCCCACGCCACTGGGGGCGGCGTCTCGTGCGAGGCGTCGGACTCCATCGCCAGGCGCCGCTGCCTGCTGCGTCGTCGCGCCCGCGCTCGGCCGAGTAGTAGCGCGCCAACGGCGCCAAAAAACACCGCGCCACCGCCGCCGCGTCGTGGCGAGGGCGCCGCCCGGCGCCACCGGCCGTCGGCGCCCGTCGCCTCTGCGTCGCGCCCGAGTTCTACGTCGTCCCTAGCCAAGCACGACATCACCTAGAGGCCGGCCAGCGACGTCCAGCGCGTCTACGCCGTGCCTCGGCCGCTGCGCGACGCGACGCCCTCGCCCGTCCCGGCCGCTCCTGTTTCGCCCGGCTGCCTCCGACTTCGCCAGGCCAGCGCGCGCCCGAACGCCCGGGCGCCAGGTCGGCCTAGCCGCTGCCGCCGCTGCCTCGCCCGCCCGCGGCGACCGCCGCCAATCCATTACGACACCACGACGACGTCGAAGCTGGAGCACTACGCCACCAGCGCGCTGCTCACGACGCCGGTCAGCCCCCCATCCACGGCCAGTGCCTCCTTCCCTTGTCACGCAGCAGTCATCACCATCCGTACGCCGTCGGTGAGCCTCACAGCACCAAAGTCCCCCTCTTTTCTCCTCCTTGCCAACACCCAAAGCTGAAACCGGCCTTCGTGCCGCTGTTTTTCACGTCGCAGGGAAGCCGAGCCCTCTGCTAGACCTCCGTTGGAGCTCCGCTGCCTCCTGGCCGCTGCCAGCCGCCCTCAGCCTCCTCTGGTTAGGCTGTAGCCAGCCCCGGCCAGCCGCTGCCAGCCACGGCCAGCCACTGCTGGCCAGCAGCAAGCTGCAGCTGGCCACAGGTGGCTACAGCAGGCTACAGCCGGCCAGGACCAAGCCCGGTTGGCCATGGTGCTCCTGCCACCTACGGCGTCACTCCGTGAAACCCTGTCGGCCTCGTCCACTCCATCGACAAGGTCAAACTTTGAAACCCCGCCGACGCCAACCTCGACGTCGGCAAAGCTCCCGCTTTTTCATTCATGATCACTCATGTCGCATTTCATCGTTATCTATATATATCTATGACTGCCTGTGCCGTGCCTTCGCGCCGGTCTATATCTTGTGCTATGGATGTGTGTCACTCTTAGCCGATGGCGTGTTGTCGTATGATGAGTTGGTTCTTGCATGATTGGTCATCTGTGGACCGAGCCTTCGAGCCGGCTGAGAGTGACGTGTCCGAACGTGCGATCCCGCTATGGTCGTAACGCCGAACGCGATCCCTCCCTCTCTTTGTATTTTGGTTGACCCCATGGAACCACGTAGCGATCTTGTTCGACCCTCGGACACGATCACGGTGGGCTCAACATCGGTGCGGATATCACCCGTGCGCGATGACCCGCCGCGACCTAGTCTACGGGGAAACGAATCGGGAAACGACCATCGGGGAACCAACAGGAGCCGAGTCTTTTCTTTCCTTTCTTTTCTTTTCCTTTTACTCTTTCCCTAGCCACCTCGTATGCTTGCACCATCTAGACCGGAGCATTCCTCGGTTCATGTGATGACAACCGCGTCGCTACGAACCTGAGGAGTAGCTTTTGCCGCATTAGTTGCACGGAGGTCGTGGTGCCCTATGAGTTGGCGTGGATCGCGGAACTGCGCGAGACCTTCGTCTCCTTTCTTCCAACCACCGTCCCTTGCCATGACGGGTAGGTCGAGAAGAGTGCGGGACCATTCTTCTTTTTGTTTCTTTCGATTCTCGCTAATCCAGTAAGGTGTGGATCGAGTCCTTCCATTTCGGCTCCTTCGATCAGTGACCATTCTTCGACGAGATTTTGTACCAAATTTGTCCTCACATATGCATATATTTTATATGTGCTATCAAGATAAATTTTGTGTCTTAAGATAAAAAATAAATAAGCAAGATATGTGTGCGCATGTATATTTACGTGTGCTATAATTTATATGGAAGAATAAGAAAGAAGAAGCTATCAAGTTTCTTCACGGGTGGAAAGGAAAGAGGCTAGCATGCACAGTGCCATGCATGCATACACACGTTCACGTGAGCTAGAAGAAGCAAGCTAGCTACTAGCAAGAATGATTCATGTACGCATAAGATCGGGTGCATGTCTCTAGTACGAGCCTGCAGCATGTATCTGGGCTTCAAATACGTACAAGTATATATGTATGTATAATACTCTGCGGCAGGCGAGCGACACGGCGAAACCATGCCCCACAACTCAGCGATAGGGGAGCTGATCTCTACCGTAAGCTTCAAGAGCCAAGAGGACCCACATCATCGTTGGCAGGAGGGATAGATTTGGATAGAGTTTACTTGACGTGATAAGCACTGGATGGCCGGATTTCTCTCGGGCTTCAACAAACTCCAGGCGGCGCACGCGTGTGGTGCGGCTAGGAGTCCCGCTGTTATTAGCCTGCTACCCTAATTAACTACTTGCCTATATAAAGCAGCCCCATAACCCTACGGGGGAGAGGAGGACAATTCCCATCTAGAGGAGGGCAGCCGTCCGCCTGGCCACCGCCATGGACGCCCGGCCGGAGACGCTCGGAGCGGATCGACGCGAGGAGATCTTGGCAGCCGCCAGGGTTTGATGCACAGCAGCAGCTACGGCGCCGCGCCGAGACATCAACTCCATGGGCGCCGGGCACCTCTGGCCATGCATCCATCTGCACACGTCACGGGCCGCCGAGTAGCCGAGCCGAAGGAGACGTGCCGTGCCCCCGGCGTCGAGGGAGACGCCTGCCCACGTACATGCATGTAGTCACCTACGTGCACATCTACATCAGGCACACCCACGTGTGATGACGTCCAGCTAATGACCTCGGGAGCCAGCCGTACCAGGCGCCGCAGACGAGCACGGCGGCCAGCCGCTGGAGACGACGTCCAGTCCTGAAAGCAGCTGCCGTCGAAGCATGTGGTGGCCATCCATCCTTGGAGGTCCATCGATCAGCCTGCAACTAGTTACGAAGATGGACACATGGTGCCGCCGCCGTCCGAGCTCATCCACGAGCAGTCCATGCATACTGCCGGGGATGATGACCATGTGAAGATAGAAGATCGACATCATCTAACCCCATCTGTGCCAGCCGCACGCTGCACTTCATGGATGCGGGGAGGTAGCCGCACAGCGGCACCCTAATGACGCCTGGCCACAGGCTCGGAGCGGATGGAGATCAGGAGGAAGGCAGCCCTAGCACGGCGACGAGAATCACAATTCCCGTATAGAGGAAGAGGGGAGGAGCCGCCTGCCTGGCCCTCGCAATGATGCCTGGCTGATTGGATCGGAAGGGCAGCTGCACCCACGATGGTGAGCTCGGCTGCTCTGTACAATAGGAGGGCAGATGTATATACATACGCGCCGATGACGACGTGCTGCTGTGCCGAGGAGCACAGAAATCACACCTGCCTTCAGCAACGTCCAGCTGACTGGATCGCAAGGGCAGCTGCCGCCACACGGCGGCATCCATCCACAGCTGCGCTGCTCCTTGGAGTATATACGCACACGTACGCGCCGCCGGCCGGAGGTGCTAGCTTGGTTCAGCTCTGCACTCGATGTCTTGGTCAAAGAGGATGACGACCTCGCCGATCATGGTGCAGGCAGCCGTCTCGGCTTCTGCTATCCCAGTCGATGGCAGGAACGTAAGATTCGTCCTTGTCGATGCTGGAGACAACCAAGGAGATGGCTGGCCTCTCACATCTTGGGCACCAGTGTTCGTGCTGTGCCATCTAGAAGCAAGGCAGTCAGGTAGCTGATCCGACAGCGCCGCCCGAGCGATATAGAGATTTCGAGGTGAGTATGGATAGATGGATGCCATCAAACGCTACGCCTCTACACTGACAACGTCACTACTCCGAGCTGAGGGCGACGCCGGGTGATCGCCTGAGCCACGGGTGATGACACCCCGATGCCGAGTGGGAAGAGGGCGCCCCTACACCACTTGGAGACGAGCACGCCGAGTCAAAGGCGTCGTCACGACACCGAACGACTACACCGAGTCAGGAGCGACACCGTACAGCCGTGAGTGACGCGAGCTGGAGGACATGCCCCGGCGCCAGTCGAGTGCACTGTGCTAGAGTACACGGCCTCGAGATCAGACGGCTCACGCATACAAGCTATGTTGCCACTCACATGTAGGTGCATGTTGGCTGTCTATACGCACATGCATGTGCATCATGTATTGCACCTTGCACCAACAAGCAAGGCTTCTAGGCAGCTACAACAGGGCGCCGAGCCGTGCCGGCCATGACCAGTGGCGGCAGTCGAATAATTAATTAATCTTAATTAATCTCTCTAGTTTCCCTACTTAATCTAATATGCAGGAAGCTTCCTCACAGAGGGCTCCATCACACCGGCTCCATCTACACCGACAAGCACACGCTAGCTACTCGACACTGGCGAGGTAGTCTTCATCTACTACTACAACTACAACTCCACGCTAATCAAGTTCCACGGCGTACCACGACGACGTTGCCGAGGAAGTCCAAATTGATCTGAACTACACCAACCATGCAAGTGCGACTGCAAGACACCACGTGCCGTTCGATACCGACGAGGCGAATGACACGGGCGGGCATGGCTCAGCTTATAGCCATGTTGAACCGGCTCATGGATACCGACGAGGCCATGATCATGCCGACGCCACCTACATTTACACCAACACCATGCATGGAGACGTTAAGAGAAGATTGACGACGACGACTGATGCAGCTTAATCGGAGGTACTCTGTGAGCTTGACTCGCAGGGGTAATTAACTGGGAGCTTTTCGAGGCCCCAGGAACCATGAAGACTATATCGCCTATGCCCAAGTTAGACCACCGCAGCAGGCTGTGGAGCGCATTTGTATCCGGGAACTTGTATATTTATATTTTCATTAAATATGAATAAAGCTTGTTCCCTTCTCTTATTTTGTGTACTTTAAGTACACTGGCACGCCCACACATTATTTTTTATTTTTTGTGTGAGCAGAGAGATCCTCTCTTGGGTGATTTTTCTGTCCAAACAACCATTACCCTGTCATGTAGATCGAGGTGCCATGGGACCCAAGCCCCTTCTTTGATTTTTACGTTTGATGGTGATCTTGTATTGCTTTTGCTAGCTGATTTCCATTCCTTTGGTTCCCGTCGATTGCAATGGCGAGTGGATTAAAGGAAGGCGGATCTCGTCTTTTCTCTTTTGGATCCTTCGTGCTTAACCCCCTTGTATGCTTGTACTTATTCGACCGAAGCATTCCATGGGTTCTCGCAGTGAAAACCGCACTGCTAAGAACTCTAGGGGTAGCTTAGTGCATGTAGTGCATCTTGGTCGAAGTACCCAACAAGTGGATTAGGCACTCGCGCTCTCTCGTGCATTGCTCCTCTCCGATGCCTCGCCTTTTGCCGTGGCATGTGCATTGGAAGGGGTAGACCACCGCCCCCTCTCTTTTCCACCCTTTATTTTTCCCCGCTAGCCTGTTCTGTTCGATCCCGTCTTAGCCATGACGATTGGATCAAAGACCAGACTATCTCTTGTAGTTAGCGAAGCTATGGTCTATGTCTCGTTCTCGGACCGCGTGAGTCGACCCGATCGACCGTTGGAAAACCATCCTCACCAAGGATGAGACCGAGACCGTGACATGGACATGCCTAGCTAACTCTCTTTCTCTCTTCCCCTGTTGTGCTACTCTCTTCCCGGCTCCCGACGTTGTTGTGTCGTGCGGGTCGAGAGGACCTGTAGCCGCTCCTCTGTCGTTTGTGTTCCAATCTCTTTTGCTACCGTCGGCTACCATGACGGGTAAGCTAAAGAGCCTTAGAACCAAGTCACAATTCCTCTGTTCGTGTTAATCGTTCTTACTCGAATCTTATGTAGTAGTTGTGACTTGCGGGTGCCAAACCCTATTGTTCCTATTTCCCTTTCCCTCTTGCTTGTGATCCTCTGGTCCCCGCCAATTTCCATGACGTTTGGATTGGGAGGCCACAAGCTGTGGCGTTTGTTTAAGTTAAGTTAGGATCAAGGCCTCTTCTCTTGGAGCCGTATAGGTCGGCATGGTTGACCCGGGACGTACTGGCTATTTTGAGGCCTCAATCCGAGCCTATGCTTAACAAACGACCACTCCTGTTTGTTTGGAGCCCAAGGATTGGACACTCTCCACGAGGGCTAAGTCTTTCAGTGTTTATTTGGAGTTAGCTAGTTCCTCCTGTATCTTATTGCCTTTTTGGGGAGTATTGGATTTTGGTTAGGGATTGATTGCTCTTTGCCTTGTTTGTCGCTATACCGAGGTAGTTGCATCGCGGTGATGATGGATGGGCCAAAGACCCACAGGAGGCAGGAGGCACGAGGACAACTGGATATGGATGACTATGGATTGCTATAAACAGGTGCCACGTCCCACCCAACCTCATAGAATCCTATTAGACATGCAATGTGTAGCTGCTAGTGCTTTACTTTATGCAAATCAATGTGATAGGATGCATGGTAGATTGCTTGATAAGCCATTACCTTGACGCAACCTTTCCCCCTGCACACCCGCTGCTAGGATAGACGCTCGCCTACTCCATGATACTTGCTACACACTTACTCTACTTATACATGCGTGTGTGTGGCTAAGGCACATGGTGCTGTAAACTAGATAACTGGGGATAACTTGGGAGAGATCTTGGCGTGTGTCTTGGGTGTGTGGTGAGGGTTGTGTCGACTGGGCAGGATCTACGACGAGTCAGGGGACAAGTCTTGCCGGGAGAGTGTGATCTGGGCACTCCCTATATGAGAGAGTACCTGTGGCGGGTACATGTGATGTGAGTAGATTCCGGGGAGGAGTGTCTTTGTGGGATGAATCCTCGGAATGGAGGTGCCATCGAGGCACGGGCGTCGAGCCTCTTGTGAAGATATCCTGCCCGGTCCTACTAAGGACTGGTTTAGCGTTCCTGCGGTTCACAGGACCTTTTCGTGCACACCACTCGTCTCTGAATGGGCGGGGTCCGACTTGACGACTAGCTGGCCCCCTGCTGCTACTACTAGGTTGGTAGGTGATAGTGTAGGGAGGTACGGTCTTTGAGACCCACACCCTCCCGAGACAACGGGTGGTATCCATCGGGATCCGTACCACGTCTCACGCCTCGGCGTCCGGTGGATCTCCGGGGTGCCCCAGAGCTGAGTGGTAGAGTGGCATTGGGCCAGTTAGGCGGCAGCTTGGTATCGGCCTAGACGAGGCATCGTCGATGATGGCGATCTTGTGGTTCCAGGTGTACAAGCTCTGCAGAGTTACTAAATCTATACGTATAGCCGTGTCCCCGGTATGGACATTCCTGTGAGTACCATACGTTCGTTATAGTGAGAGGTGTCCATTTCTTTTCTCCCTCTGGGTGTTGTTGGATTCCGGCTTAGGCCGTTGAGGCAAGGAGGAGCGGGAGTCTTCCTTGCCGACTAGAGAGTGAGAGTGTGGTGAGATGTGTGGATGTGGATGTGGATATGGATGGATGATGGACGTGTGGATGAGATGGGTTAAAACTTGATGAACTACATTATATTTATATTATGAATTTGCATAGGAAACCTACAACCAATTATAGGCCTTTTCCTCTACCCTTGCATTCCACTTACCACATAGCAAAGCAAAGCATAGGGTGGGAGCTAGTGGCCGCATACAAATCGTCTTCGATAGAGTTGAGCGTGTTTGGTACCCGAGGAGGACTACGACGATAATGGAGCCGGAAGAATTAGGTGGTCTCGTTCCTACACTCAAGTTTGGTTAAGGAGATCAAGTCTACGCCCGCTGATACCCTACCCCAACTCTGATGATTCTCCATGAAGGAGGAGCCTTCACCCGCTATGACGCTATGTCTACTCTGATGTTGACCCGTGCGCGTTTATCGCTAGGACACGATGTACCTAGGCGAGTTACAGGTGTTGTAATACTCTGTAATTTGTACCTTTCACGATGTATGAACTGTGGTGTCAACTGTATTCGATGTAATCTGTGGATTTTCCTTCGAGAAAATCGCGGGTCGTTTCAATTTGTTTTTGGTTCCATCTATCCCGCTGTGTTCTATGCGACGAGACACACAAAAGTAGACTACACTTGCATACGTTTTGTGGATTTTTTCTAGTAGCAAGGTGTTGCTTTGGTGAATGGTTTGAATCATGTCTCTAGTCATGAAAATGTGCTAGTTATGTATCAAGATTGTTGATAGCAAAAGAGAAGGTCAGTCAAGGGATTGGTGTCAATGGACCATGGTTAGTGAAACCCAACTCAAAGGCACGGACCAAAGGACCAAGAGAGTGAATGATGGATCAACAATGTCTAGCACTTGCATGGAAACAAACAAGAGGATATGGAGATGGTGATGAAGACTATTTTTCCCAAAGTCAAGACAAGGTGGCACGAGCACTTTTGGTGGACCAATGGGTCAAGGACATGGTGGACACAAGTTAACATTGGAGGGGTTGCATACCAAGTATGTGGTTCTAGAGGGTTTGGCGGTTTTAGCCTCACAAACTACTGGAGGGTGGTTTCTAGGTTTGGGCCTCAAAATCTGGGTAGAATCTTAAGGTAGCACATGGTGTCATTTATGAACTTTCATTGAGGTGAAGCGACTTCATGAAGGACCCATGGTCATATGATATTATGGAAGACCAACTTGGACCTTTTTGTTCCTAGTTCTTCATGTCTAAACCTTCTCCTTTTTCATTTCCTATTGCTAACAAAGAGCAAGGATGCTAAATAAGATAAAGGCAAGAGATAAATAGGCACCCCATATTTCACAACGTAGGAGGGTATTAGGAGGTAGGCTAATCAGATGTGTAGTTGAATTCTTGGTTGTTTAATATATAATAAATTCATCTTGTCTCTCGATTTGAATCCTTTGTTTTTTCTTCTATGAATTTCTTCTATCTTTTCCATGGTAATTTTTGGATTTGCACTATGCCTGACTTCTTGTGGATTTTAGAGGTGATTCATGAAGCCTATGAATATGGGTACAACCGACCATTATCACACTACAACAACATATCCCTGATCACTTATAACCATATTGCATCAACATCACCAAGATAATGAAGCGTCTGATCAGCACATCATCGCCCTCGCTTTGTGTAATTGTTACTGATGGTGTACCACATCAATCCAACCATTGCTATGTAGTGGAAACCACGTCGTCACGTCTTCAAATCTGGTTGCTCCAACTATCAACACTACTGATGTGGGGCTAGCTTTGTCATGAGGGATAGCCGCGCCAAGGCGAAAAGTCATTGCCAAGCTAGCTGTGATCTAAGGTCCGATTGCGTACATAACATCTCTAAGCAACCTTGTTGCTTCATGGAAGATTAAAAATGTCAACTAGGGCCTCTAACTGCTATTCAAACACCACCTTGCACTGAAGCAGCTAATTATTGTGTAGGTTGTCTGTTGTCTCACCAAGCAAGCAAGCCACCTCAATAAAGCACTTTCAATATCTATCTCCTCCCACTCTAGCCACTCCTGTTAACTTTGGACACCCATGGTGCACGACCCTACCATACCATCATCCAACAACTGACCCATAGAAGCTATGCCCTCAAACATTTTACCTACATCCTTAAGCTAACCACCTTTGGCCACCGCCGACAAGCATACATTGAAGAATTCAAGACAAGGTATCCAAGACCATGACCACCCTCGACTAGTATCACCACATCGGGCACCATTCCACTTTGCTGAACCACCTCATGCCTATGTGCATGACCACGAGTGTTAGTGGCACCTGTCATCTATCATCGCGCAATCCATGTGCGGCCTCGTGACCACCGTCATTGTGTATCCCACTCCCTCTGTGTTGCCACCGCATATATAGCCAATGCACGACATACTTGGGCCCCTCCAAGCCTGACCATCAAGCAAGTTTTCACCATAGGCCTCAGGCCACCATTATAATGTAGAAGATGACCTATCTCGACTTTAGGCTTCTTTTCTCCTTCTATAGAATTAAGGCCCAAACCCAATGGCCCAACTCATGCTTTTTTCTTGTCTGCTCATTCCAGCCTTTCCCTATCCTATCACCTAATTCCTGATTGGGCAACAGATGGATCAATGCCCATTTGCCGTGAACCTATCCCAACAATTTCCAATTTGTGCGACTCAGTAACCAATTTGAGGAGCAGGCCAGAGGTGCAAGATGACAAGAGTGAGGCAGCAGCCGACAAGGACGTCTTGGGATAAATTGTATCCTTTATTTTATATGATGTACTTTGAATTATTTATTGATATTCCAATATAAAATTATTTCAAACTATTATAGTTGCCTTATATGGGAGTATATAGTAGACTATAATTTTTTATAATGTGGCCACCTTAGATCTGGGTGAGATGGCCCCGTTGCCACCTCTCTAGCACCCACACAGGCCTATGGCAGCGTGCTCGCTTCAGCGGTGGTGAGATGGGAGAGGTGAGGGCGGTGCGTTGGCACTCTTGTTGGACCTCTTGTGTGGGAACGAAGAGAGGGTAAGAAGCAGCAGCGTACCCCTGCCGTTTCCCTTAAAACAGAAGAAGCAGCAGCGTAAATACGAAGTGTCGAATGTGCTTTTGACCATTGAAGTATTGGTAAACTAATTTGCTATCCCCATAGGGGTGCAAACTACATGCCTATTTAGTTCAATAAAAAAATGCTATCCCCAACGATCCAACAGCAAGAGCCAAACAAACTGAGAGTATTGCTCAATGTAACTGTGAAACTGCAAGGTGTCACAAACAAAAATCATTAAACTATTGCAACAAAAATATGCTCTTACCGATGGCGATCTGCACTCCATGCGGAAAAGGGTCTTTGTGACAGCCTCCTACAATAGATGCATTTCCTCTGGTACCCAATGGACAGGAACAATTGAACGAACCAATATTATTGTTGCATTCTCCGAAGCAATTGTACTTCTCTTTTTCAAGGCACTCGTCAATATCTACAATGAAATATTGAGTTAAACATAACAGGTACCTTCAAAAGCATGTCGTATGATAATGATTCTCAAGATACCTACAAAAGGATTTATAGTATTTTTCTTGATCATGCAAAAAGTTTGCGCGTCTTTATTAAGCTATAGAAAAAGTTCAATACAACATGTTTCAATGGTGTTCTAGTGGGTCAAAAGGTTGTACATGAATGCTCAGACCTTCTCTAGTGTACTGCAAGCTATGCTAAGCAGGGCTGACAAAAAGTATCATAGTTTTAACCATATAGTACAGCAGAAAATTTCCAAGATAACCCAAAGTATTGTAGTAGAGAATGGCGTATATGTACCCTACTAGGTTGGATACATTCGTTCCTCAGGCCTTGTTTGGATAGTCGGATCGACATCAATCTACATAAACAGTGGAACTTGAGCTAAATTCCCCACCCCCCCTCTAGCACATATGGATTGTGGTGAATCTCCCACAACGCATCCAAACAAAGGCCTCATGGAGATTCAGAAGGATTAGGAGGGAACTTGAACTAAACATAACGTAGGACAAAAAGGATGCATGGGTTGGTAAAGTAGAGAGAGCCACTCATGAGGAGATTGATAAAAATAGAGAAGTAAAGTAAAGGCAGTATAGTCATTATATTCTTTTTTGTATGATGTGAACCTATTTGGGAAACAAATTTCCAAAATAGCTTTAGCTTTCAACGAAAAAGTTGCTTTTAGAAATTGAAACACAAAAAAGAGAAAACCTAATATGTCAATCAATCTATAATGATATGGCATGCATAAAGGAAACTAATAAAACCTGTAACTACTGAACATCGAACTAATCTCATATATAATTAAATTAAATATTTTTCCTGAGTTATGTTTTTGTATTTGTAAAGAGCTTTGCAATGGTACATCCAAATAAGTGTGAGCTGTTCATTTAATCAGATCGAATGGTTATAATCATCTATTACTTACTAGGGAGTGATATGTATTATTTAATTTTTTAATATTGTAAAAGAGGATAAATAAGGAACATTTAGATATAAAGATAACTTTTAGATTTAAGTAATGCATACATGATCTGTAAGATATGGTAAGGCTTTTTTTTTTGCAACTTTGGATATGTCGTAGTTTAATTAACATAAAATACCTATTTTATGCATGTAATCCATATTGTATGTATGTGCTCAATGTAACGTACTCTTCAACGTTACACGCCTCACTTACAAGAAACTTTACGAGCGTATATAATTTTACATGACCATTTTAGTGTTGAATGTACGTGACAGCTACGTATTTTGTTACAAAATCCTCTTAGTTATATGACATAGTTTTAATCAAGTTAATATAATGTACACACTTAATTATATGTAACGTGTTGGTGTGTAATAGTATACTTTCGATAATCAAAGTTTATAGTTTAGTTAACATGTTTGCCATTCATATTTTGCATGCATGTAACACATTTTTTAAACAAAAAGTATATTATGAATTAAAAATGGATTGTTCAAATATATTTATCGGCGGCAGTCACACAAAACAAGGCGCGCACAAGGAAGGTGCAAAAACGTCCATTTGTGTCTCCCGTGTGTCTCCCGTGAATAGGGAAATTTAATATTTTTTCTAAACTAATTAATTAATAAACTAATTTGAAAAATCTAGAAAAAGAATCAATAGCTCAATTTTTTTTTGACGTATTAGCTTCTAGCAAGTAGCAAGTAAAATATGTACCATAGAATTAGATAGAGATGACAATGATTGTGAGACAGTACAGCAGAGGGGCTAGGAAGTGGGGTTTAAAAAAAAAAAAAAAAGAGGGGCTAGGAAGTGGATTCACCTTTGCAGCCATCAGTAAGGTAAGGGTTCCCGTCGAAGCCTTTGTCGCACTTGCAGATGTAGCCTCGTCCGCTGGTTGCGTTGAAGCAAGAGCTGTTGTTGCTAACGCAGGCGTATGATGCAGGCTTTCTGCGTGCCGTGTTGCAGTCGTCATCCCCGATGGACCAGTCAAGGACCACCGGCGCCTTTCCACCACGGGAGCTGTTGAATTCCGACGACGAGGAGATGCTGTTGGAGATGGAGGTCGACGATGTTAAGTTGGACGAGTCCATGAGTACCGCGAAGCTGCAGCGACCATATAACTCCACCACGCGGTCGATCCCAGAGATGTTCATGAAGCCCTTGTCGAACAACACCGTGTAATACTTGAGACTCTTGGGGATGGGCGTCTGGCAGCATCCCACCCCGGAGCAAGGGTTTAGGGACACGTTAACGTTGCCGTCAAAGCACATGGACACGCACCCGGTCTGGTACTTAGCAGAAACGGTGTTCCCTTTGGTGTCGCCGATGTACGCCAGCGTCCGGCACCCTACGACCGTGAACTTGTTGGCCGTGCTGGAGAAGGTGTAGTTCCATCCATTTAAATTCCAGCTCCACTGGTCGCGCACCATCTGGCGAGACGCAGCGTCGTAGCAGTAAGAAGAGATGAAGTTGAGCACCTTGACTTCGCCTTGCTCCAGAGAGATGCTGAGGACCTCCACTCTAGTATTGCTGTACATGAACGGCTTAAAGACACCATTACCGGTGTCGTTACACCAGATTCGGAATCCCGGCAGCCAGCACCTTCGATCAAGTCCCATGCCGAACGGGAAAGGGATGTCTACACCGCCGCATGATGTGTTGCAGCCCGGACGACGACCAATACTACTCTCCCCGGCGGCTTCGGCGGCGAGCCATGGCACTGGCACCACGACCGCCGCCGCACTGAGACACACTAGTCCTGCTACTAATGCTGATGAGTGGGATGTCATGACTGACAATAACTGGGATGGTGATGGACAGGAACTGGGAGCTCTGCTCTCTCCGTAAGCTTTGCAGTCTTCGCCGGACTCACAACAGTACTTGTCGTCTGAACATCTTCTTTGCCTGCAGGATATAATCCTGCTTCTGTCCAGAGGTCATGAGGATCCGATTAAAAAAGTAGAGGAGCAATAATGCCTTGTTAAAACTGACAGATTTGATGTGTCCCGGGTGACACACCGCGATAGGTCGCTACTAGTTGAATCTGAAGAAAAGAAAACAATCTTTATAATAAAAAAGAGGGGTTGGAGGTTGAAGATGAAGAGTGTCCTAATCCTATTCGCTTCCGCTGCTATACAACGGCTACAGCTGTAGCTGTGCTGGCTTTCCGCCTTTTTAATAACTGTGGCAGCAACCGCCAGCGGCCGAACACGCTGAGATAACTTACGTGTCGTAGAAGTGTCAGAGCTTGTTTATGGCCAGAGTCGACAGATTCTTATTGCCGGTGGTGAATCTAGAAAAAATTATGGCCCAGAGTCGACAGATTCTTATGATACAAACTTTTAGTAATCTAACGCTATGATATACAGAAAATATAGGCAAAATTATATATAATGATGACATAATGCAGAAATCAAGGATTCCAATACAGAAATGAAAGTAGCAATAGTGTAATAAGACAAAAATAAATTGTGTATAATAGTGGTTACCTCTTGTTCACACTCAAAATTGTTCCAAAGTAGAGTGTTGTGGCAATGGATCATCTTATAGAGATTGAAGCCTGATGATGAGTTGTTGATATTTTTATTCAACACAGCAAGGGGCAAACATGGAGCGGTTACTTCAGTCACGGCTATACATGCAGGGCAAGGATGCAAGAAGAAGGGAACGAAATCTGACACGTATACGAGACGGTCACTAATCTATACTATAAAGGAGCGAAAGAATTGATAAATACCTGTTACCTAAAAAAATCACACCCACCATAGATCCCCACCTTTGGATTTAAATCCAACGTGTGTAGTTAGGTGTAACTGTGGGCCCGGGTGTAGCCTGACATATGGAACGTGCGTTTCCTGAGGACACGAAAGTCTTCGACTAAAATTTTTTCACCGGTGAAGTTTCTTACCCGCCCGCACGTACCCGCGCCGCGCGTACTCGCGACACCAACAAGGCAACAACTGCCGTGATTCTCGCTCCCTTTCGCGAATAAACGAAACTGCAGCGCTCTCTCTTGTTCCGCAGGCACGCGCCGCCATCGCCTCTCCGCCGTCCAGGGAGTGCTCATCGTGTTTGGAGAAGAAGGCGGCGCGCGCCGCCGGTTGAGGACCCACGCTGCGCTGCCTCTATCGCCTCTCCGCCGGGAGTGCTCACCGTGGCAGGGGAAGAGGACCATGCTGCGCCGCCTTGCCCTCTCTTCGCTGCCGACGGCCGCCCGCCTGCCTCTTGGGGTCGTCGTATCGTGCCGCGCACCGCTGCTGTGGCGAGCACCAGTTGTGTCTCATCTTTCGCTCCATCATTTACTCCTCCATATCATCCCGTACTCAGTCCTATTCTTCTCCTTGGATCATCGATCGCCTCATCACCGCCTTGCTAACGTGCTCAGGTACGGACGTACGGTATGTATATATGTATTTCACCATTTTTTTATACATGATGAAAATATGTCATGAGGACGTCACCATGACATCACCTGTGTTCTTCAAGCGAATGCAGTCTCCTTGCAAACCGTATACGGAATATATGCTATGTATATGTATTTCACCATTTTTTATACATGAAAATATATCATGAGGACGTCACCATGACATCACCCGTGTTCTTCTTGTTAGTTTGAAAGCTTTTTTTTCCGTTCAGTCTGCGACTCCTTCCTTGGTTTTGCTGGTACTTGATTCTGAGTTTAGTAAGAATGAATCAACAGGACAAAGAAGCCCTGCCTATCAATGAGGAGGACGATCGAGCCAAAAAAACATGAAAACTAAAAAAGATAGATATACTGCATTGCCGCCTAGCACTGAGAAGGAAGAAATTCGTGCCAAGAATTGGGAGTAGCAACGTACGTAGTCATCGGGCATGTTTCAAGGCCAAGGCGCGGCTGATGCATTGGAATTGATTGCATCATCCCAAAACACAGCTCAGAAGGAGAAAGCTCGGGCCAAAAATTGTCAGTATCAATGAGAAAGGTATGCTGCATTGCTAACAATAAGAAGAAGTTCGGGCTAAAAAGGGTGAATACCAACGTAGTCGTCAGGCTCGTCTAAAGGCCGGGGTTGATGCATCAAATAAGTTGATTGCATCTGAAATCACAGATACTAGAATGGATGATAAAGACAGCTGTAAGAGGAAACGTGGCATGGCTTCACAATTTGATAATATAGGTATTTTTCTTTAGTTTTTGCTCTCCAAGTTTGGTTTATGCTCTTCACATTCAATTGCTTCCACTGTTCATTTTAGCAAAGATAGTAGTTTTAATTATTTTCGAGTCCTTAGATCAAGGCCACTCCAGAAGAAAAAAGACACTCGTGGAAAGCACATGGCCAAGGAAAAGATATAGGCATGCAATTCATAGTGATCAGAAGGATGAGGTCTTTGCTAAAAAAACGTAAGTATCAGCGTAGTTATTGAGCTAAGTTGAGTTCTACCACAAAGTCCAAGAAATTTGCATCAAATCTAAATATGTCAGGTATGGTACTAATCCATTTTAAACTGTATATGTAGCCGTCAAACATGCCAGGTATGGTAGTAATCTTCCATGATTAATCCAATCTGTTTTTGGTGTTAGTAAACGTGTATATCACCATGATTATGATGCTAAAAAAGGTGATCAAAGAAGCTTCGAACTCTGGCACTGGGAACCAGAAGACAAATTGCATGGAATAGAGGGTATGATCAAAAAGGATACATAGTTTAAACTGCGTATTTGCATATCCCAAAAAAATACATTGCATGTTCAATAAGTAATGATTTAATGTTTTTTCAAAAAGAAAATGATTTAGATCAACAAAACTCAAATGAAGATGGCCCTGACATCTACAAGGATGATGAAGCTAGATTGTTTAATGTTTTTGCTTTGGAATAGAGGGTATGTAAAGTTTAAAATGCATAATTGCACATCTAAGTACCCTTTGCTAATATGAAAAGATCACCACACCCTTGATGCGAATGTGATCTGCACTATATTGAGCATAATGCAAGATGATAACTATAAATAGGCTAGAAAATGATAACAAAAACAACAATTTTTTCTAGGCACGTGCGTGTCGCACGTGCATATTAACTAGTTAAAGGAAGAAGCGTACATAGATGGGATCAGCAAGAGTAGATTAGTTGCATATTTGCCGGCTACGTTGCAGGGTGTGCGTGTGCATGGAAGACTCGGAGCCGGTTTAGACTAGGGAGATATTCTTATATATTTTGATCGGATCATATTATATTTCTATTTGTATTATAGAGTCATACCTGTATACGGAAAGACCAGCCGCCCTATAAATATAAAGGGTGACGGCCGATTGAATACACACAATCGATCTATCAATACAACATCTATCTTTTATCTTTTATCTCTTTTTTCCAACTATTATTGCTTTTCGTTCTTCGTTATTGCTAATGGCTATTGGTTCAACGACGACGAAGCTCTAGAGCGGTTAGGCCGGCTAGGGCAGCCCATAGCTGCTGCACGCCCCGACGGGGTCCCTCCCGGGCGTGCGGGGTTTCGGGTATCAAGAGACCTCGTCAGCTGTCTTGCGTATCACGCTTCCGGGGAGGCTCCTCCAACGACGTGTCTTGCGTATCGCGCTTATCGTTGGAGGCACCAGGTGAAGTGTTCGTGTGCGAACACGCTTTTAGGCGACGGCCGACTTGAGAGAGTCGGCCAGGCTGATCTTTAGCCCGTCTACGATCCGTCGCGATCCGAGCGTTCTAGCTCTTTGTGGTGTATGACCGATTTAGCGTCAACACACTTTTTGGCGACTCCGCTGGGGACGATTGTTTCGGCTTTATCTTATTGCCGAATTTTATCTGCCCTAGCCAAATTCTTAAATTGATCTGATATATTTGTTTGCATTATAATTGAATCTGGCCTTGAAAAAAGTCCGATTGAAAAATCTTCGTGCTTGAGATTTGTTGCTGTAGCATCCAAGCGCTTGTTCTGGACAGAATTAATCAGCTTAGTCTGCCTTATTTTCCACTGGCCGATTGATTGCTCAAGGAGTAACTACATGCTCAATTTCAAGCCAGCCGTCTTGCAAGGTGTATTTCATCTATCCTATCACACGTAAGAGGAGATTCAAGGCTTATTTATTGTGTGAACATATAGAGGCATACCAGTGTTACGACAGCCATGTCTACAGTCAAAGCCAACCGTGGTGGGATGAGTGAGCTAGTTCAGAAAATACTACATGAGTTTTTGCATGAGATGAACGAGGCAGAAAAAAGGTTGTTACTATCTTGCTTAATGAGTTTACAATACCGATTGCCAAGGAGGTTAGCAATGATATGATTATTGATAGGTTGCTTAGTTTTAATTTTGAAAAATCGGCTATTGAAAAGAATAAGTCAGTAGAAGAGCCGATTAAAAATAATTTTAGTGTTCGAGTAATTACTGATCCTTGTGAAAATAGGCCAGTTACTAATATTGTTGTCCAAGAAGATGAGGACCTATTTCGGCTATCCCAAGCCGAATTTGTTTGTCCAAAGTCTTCGAAGGCGAGTGTGGAAATTTCATTAGATACCTATGCGCTTGGGGGGCAGCAAGAAAATTTTGATTCATGTGCAGGTGCAAGAGAAGTACCAGCTACTGCACCTAACATGGCGTTTGCTGCTGATAAAGAGGAGTCAAAATTGGCAAATCATGCTAGCAAGAGTCTGAGTTCGGCTACCGGTGCCGAACATGCATGTTTGCATGGTAGAGAAGTATCGGTAAGCAGTAGCGATATGGCTAGCGATAAAGTTGCCAATGCACCTTATAATCCGAACAATGCGATGCATACATATTGCAATGTCTGGATAGTGACAATCAGAGTTTCAACTTGACTGTACATGAGGCTGAACACAATGATTTTTCAGATTTTAGCTCAAGCAAAGTCAATAAAGTAAATATGACCGAATTAAATAATTCAGACATGTTTAAAATGAAAAAGAATATAGCTAATATGGATTGCTTGCAAAAACCTCCTGAGGATGGTATGAAAATTGCATCAAGTTCTGTGGGGCATACCGAAGCTAGTCCAAAGAAGTTGGAGGTCAATCTGGACAAAGGTTGGGGCAAGCACAATAAGAGAAAGCCGAAGGTTACTTTTGAAGAGCTTCTGGCTAAATATCAAAGAGAAGCTAATGAAAAGAGTGCTGCTCAAGCTAATAATTTTAGGCCGTCAAAACCACCTCCAACACAAAGGATCCGTAATGTGAATCGGCACCAAAGGAATTTTCATACATCGGTGCCGTTTCAACAACATGGACCATCTGTGCATATGCAATGGGGGCATCCTTCCGGCACGTCTTATTTTTATTCACCATGGAATTATTATGGTTCATGGATGTCACCTTCTCCTATGTATTATCCTTACACTTATTATGATTGGACTACTTCAAAAGGACCCATGTTCAACGCAACTTCTATTGACCGATTTAATACAAAAAATCGGTTTCTAAAAGGGCCCATGTTCAATACAATTTCTATTGACCGATTTAATTCAAAAAATCGGCCTAGGCAGAGAGGAGGTAGGAAAAGTAAAACCAGTTTATCGTGTGAAGCAGCATGCAAATATAAATGGAGTTTTGAGTGGATTACAGAAGGGAGAGCCAGTCATTGAAGACAGAAAAGGAGCAGCCTATCATCCTGTGGTTGACCGGAGCAAACATGTCCTGATCAACCAGGAACCATTTGGGCTAGGCGTTGACACAGAAAATACATTGGCCAGACTTGGGAGCAGCACTGATATAGGAGCATCGAGTACTACCATTCAGGCCATGAACAGTAGCTCGGCTACAGTACTTCCTGAGCAAACTACACTTAGTGCTGATTTGGGGGTATCGAATACAATAAATACAATAGCGGTGAATGGTGATTCAGGCATTGGAAAGGCTCAACGAAAGGAGTCCCATATATCCAGTACAATATCAAAGCCGAAGGGGCGATCACTCGACGGATTGTCATATTGGCAAAAGAGAAAATTACAACGACTTAGTGTAGAGAAGCTCAAAGAGAAAGGCTTGGCATGGGTTCCTAAACGAAGTATTATTCAAGCTCAGAAAGATGATGCTCAAGCAAGTGGTGCAATGAAGGCAAAGGAGAAAAGAAGATTCAAGTTTGCACCGAATCATCAAAATTATTGGTCATGGCAATATCCATATTTTCTACCTGTCTCTACGTGGAATTCATCTCCAGGTATGCATGGTTATCCCTCAACTCCTTATTTTAATCCCTGGTATGGATCTCTATATTATGAAGGGTTGCCAAATCATTTTGCTCATCGATGACTTTCTACTTCATGAGCCGAAGTATTATGTTTCGGCTATGTATATTCTTGGGGATGAATTCACATGGCCGATATTTTATTATCGCCCTTAGTATAAAATATATAGCCGATGAATGTTTATAACCATTGTGCTATAAGAAGACTCTCCATGAAATTTATTTTGGTGACTTTAAGGTCCAGGGCATGATATATGTATTTTTTTACTTTATGGATATGATAATATGATTAATCGGCTTTGCAAAGAAGGCTAAGGCATTAGCACAATTTATTTCTCACAATGGTTCTGCTTGAGATGTCAAACCGATTAAATTACACTTGCACCAACATTCAAGTCGAATGTGAAGCTTTCTTATTCAGCTTGAAAATATTGCAATACATGAACATGAAACATGTTGAGGCCTTTGGTGTTTCCTTGTTGGTGGTGCAACAAGTAGCCGAGGAGATTTGAAAGTTAACTGATGGTACAGGGTGATAAAGTTTTGTCGTCCTTGAGGAAGTGTTAATTATTGACGTCCAAGACATCAGCCATGCAATGAAAGAGAAAAAAAGTATTTTTAAGACATTATTGATGCTTGGGGGGCATGCCGATTAAATATGCACATGCTTTAATCATGGCCTCTACTGCTTGTTATGAACGACGTATAGAAATATGAAGTAAACGAAATCAATCACAGCGGAGACACACAATTTATGTGGAAAACCCCTTCAATGTGAAGGGGAAAAACCACGGGCACCAGCCGGCAACAATCTCACTATCTCAAGAGTTTTGAGGTTACACGCCTGTGGCGGCTTACAAGAGAATCAAGTCTCCACGAAACCCTAGCAAGGGCATATATACCGTCAGAATCAAGTCTCCTGGCGACGGGCCTCCGCTTTGCTCCGTCAGAAGCCCGGCCAATTCCTGAAGTGAATTTGGAACAACTCCAACACTGCTTTCATCAATTTTGGCCGATTAAATATGCATGCATTAATCGTGGCTGCTGCTTAAATCAAATCTTGCAGATTATGTGTTAATAATCATGGCTGCTAGTTTATTAATCAAACTTAGCCGATTAAACTTATTAATCGTGCTTAGCTGCCTGCATGCACATGGGGAGTGATTCCTGCTTGATGTACTTAGAACTTGGAATTTGGAAGCTTCCAAGCAACAAGATCAGAAGTCCTTGGTTCAATTTCAACATGATAACTTTGGTGTCTTCTCAAAATGCATTGCATGCTGGAGTGTACACATAAGGAGAGAGATGGAAAGGACAGTCTCCAGCTATTGATGATACAATGGCCAGTTGGTCACACTGCAAATCATGATCAGGATACGCAAGGCATCAGTAGAAAGCACCAATAGCAGGCAGAGGATGTTTCAGATGACTTCCTGGCCAGTAAGCATTTTATCATCCTTAGAACATGTAATTATGGCTGATGAAAGGTGATCATCGTCCTTGGATCAATTTGTTGGACAAGATTATTTTTTAGCACGCAAGCTTTGCTAAAAAACAGGGGGGCATATTCTCACACTCAAAATTGTTCCAAAGTAGAGTGTTGTGGCAATGGATCATCTTATAGAGATTGAAGCCTGATGATGAGTTGTTGATATTTTTATTCAACACAGCAAGGGGCAAACATGGAGCGGTTTACTTCAGTCACGGCTATACATGCAGGGCAAGGATGCAAGAAGAAGGGAACGAAATCTGACACGTATACGAGACGGTCACTAATTAAAGGAAGAAGCGTACATAGATGGGATCAGCAAGAGTAGATTAGTTACATATTTGCCGGCTACGTTGCAGGGTGTGCGTGTGCGTGGAAGACTCGGAGCCGGTTTAGACTAGGGAGATATTCTTATATATTTTGATCGGATCATATTATATTTCTATTTGTATTATAGAGTCATACCTGTATACGGAAAGACCAGCCGCCCTATAAATATAAAGTGTGACGGCCGATTGAATACACACAATCGATCTATCAATACAACATCTATCTTTTATCTTTTATCTCTTTTTTCTAACTACAATTGCTTTTCATTCTTCGTTGTTGCTAATGGCTATTGGTTCAACGACGACGAAGCTCTAGAGCGGTTAGGCCGGCTAGGGCAGCCCATAGCTGCTGCATGCCCCGACGGGGTCCCTCCCAGGCGTGCGGGATTTCGGGTATCAAGAGACCTCGTCAGCTGTCTTGCGTATCGCACTTCCGGCGAGGCTCCTCCGACGACATGTCTTGCATATAGCGCTCATCGTTGGAGGCACCAGGTGAAGTGTTCGTGTGCGAACACGCTTTTAGGCGACGGCTGACTTGAGAGTGTCGGCCAGGCTGATCTTTAGCCCGTCTACGATCCGTCGCGATCCGAGCGTTCTAGCTCTTTGTGGTGTGTGACCGATTTAGCATCAAACTTCATGCCATATACGCTCTACAAAAAGCTTGGTGGTACTGATGAGGAGCTGATCAAGACCAACACGACCATCACTAGTGTTGGAGGAGAAGCTCCTATCCCAGCTAGAGGCGTTGCTTCCATAGAGCTCACTGTTGGAAGCAAGACTCTAGCTACAGCTTTCTTCGTCGCTAATGTCCAAGGTAGCTATAATTTAATACTTGGGCGTGATTGGATTCATGCCAACCGCTGTGTCCCATCTAGCTTGCATCAGTGTCTCATTCAGTGGATCGACGACGAGATTGAGGTAGTATATGCAGATTCATCGGCCTATATCGCTACGGCCGATGCTCCTTCGCTCGGGGGGCATGATGGTATTGCTGTTCTTTCTGGTAGAAATCTTTCTGATTTTCAATTTATTAGCGTTACTAAAAAAGGATTTGTACCTGTCTCATTGAAGCCGATTGATAATCGGCTCAATATCATCATGTAATTAGTAATGGTTAACGTCGGCCAACCCATTGAAAAAAGTTGGTCGGGTGGCTTCATTGCCTAGGCCGATGTTTACAAGAGAAGGATTAAATTTATATCTGCTGGAGGCATTGCAAGGTGAACGTCTCTATAGAGCAATTGACGGAAGATATTGGAAGCAATATTTTTCAAGTATTTGGCAAGAAGCCTAAGAGCTCTCCAAGCAATGGCCGATACATGTATCGCCCTTAGAACAAAAATGGCCGATGTATACATTGCCCTTAGTCGTTAGATAGCCGATTTGTTGGACATCGTTGCTAATTAATTTTTATTTTGTTTTCATGTTCATCTAAAATTTTATCTGAAAACAGGGGGGCATATGTTCACGATAAAAAATGATCAGAAATATAAGATAGTTCTTAAATAAGTTTCTGATAATTATATCTAAACAAAAATGTATTTGGAACATTATTTGGAGGCTTGGTAAGAGGAAAGAAAAAAATCAGCATGGAGTCCTTGCTTTTCCAGCTAAGCCGGCTGGGAAGCAGCCAAGCCGGTTGTTGGCCTGCTGCATGCTGCCATTTGCCTTTTACTAATTGGAGAAGCTGGCCGCTAAGCAAGCCAAGGCCTGCCGTGCTTCTGTTGCCTGACAAAGTCATTAGCCATTTATTTTACTGCATGCAATTGCTTCTTGCATGCACCACCGAGTCGGCTTAGCCGATTGGAAAGCCGCCAGGCTGCCTGGTGCGCTTCTTTCTGGGTGCGTTGCTGCACAACCGGCTTAGCCGGTTTGGGACCCGGCTAAGCCGGATTTCTCATTGTCATCTGTTCCTGTTTCAGTTCAATTAGGGCTCATCTTGATCGAGATTTGGACGAGATTTTTAATAGGAAACTTGAAGATTACGATCTGGAGTTGTTTCCTATTGGGATAAGACCACCCCGCTCTATATATTTGAGAGGATCACAGCCGATTATAGGATCCAACACTCAATCGTTAAAAACACATCTACCTCAACTTTTACCCTACTTTCTCTCTACCTTGCTGTTCGTCACGTCTCCCGGCGAGATTTGGCGGCGTTCTAGGTGGCCTTGCTGGTCCTAGGAGATCCTTCGTGTGCATCCCTCCGACGGGTCTTCCCGAGGGGTATTCCAGAGCTACGTCGGAGAAGAACGTGCCCTAAATCGGTCTTACCGGTCTCTAGATCGGTTTGATCGATCCCGCTGAGTTATTCTCGCGTTCTAGGTTGGATTGCAACCTCTTGGGCGTGCTAGCCCCTGCTGGTGTGTTGCCTAGATCAATTCTAGCGTCAACACCTCTTATAATTTCACTTGACAGGTTATACATATAATGATGACATAATGCATAAATCAAGGATTCCAATACAGAAATGAAAGTAGCAATACTGTAATGACAAAATGAAATTGTGTATAATAGTGATTACCTCTTATGATTTCACTTGATGGGTATGGTCATCCATATTCTGAAAACGAACTATAACATCTTCATTTAGGATTGTATCAAGAAATTCTTGTTCCACCAAGCAAACAACATAGTCATTCATAAATCCATCCCCAATACGATTCTGTAGATATTTTTATAATTTTCACTACTGAAAAACACCTTTCCATTTATGCTGTGGCGATTGGAACTAGCACAAGTTTAAGGAGTGGATATCAAAAAATATACCAAAGGAAAACCAATATGTTTTTTTGTCTCTACGATTAGTCTACCAAGTTCAGAAATAGTATCCAATTGAGCAAATAATCGTGCATCAGCTCGCACATTATCAATGTAAATAGGAAGCTCGATTCTAAGATTGTCTAGCTCATTTGAATCAAAATCATTAGGGTATGCTTTTGCCAACTCCATCAAGCTCTCTAATTTGAAAGCATCGAATGAATTCTTGGGACTGAAAGTAGCAACATGGGTAAGCAATTTAGAACCTCATTAAAACAATTATTATATTGTGCAAGTTGCAAATCAATAATTGGATTCAAGCAATAATATTTGTAGTGTTCATGGTTGGTATGTCTAGCCCTTTGCCTTGGTTTGTGTCGGTCAGTGTACTCCTGTTCCATGTCCAACTTCAGAATGTCGTGTTCTTCACAAAGGGACATGACGTCCCCTAACAAAAGAATTCCAACTGTCATCCCTTATTTGCTGAATTGTTTGTTTTGTTAACTTCACCTCTGTCATGACCTTTAAGATGTTTTTATCTTTCCTTTGTAGTCATAGTGACAGTGAATGTGCATGTCCTAAAATAAGCAACATTAAGTTCAAGTTGAACACAAAATCAAAATCCTTCATATAGTCCAAGATGCCATGGGCTTGGTGCCGGTGTCTCTTTGCATCATTTGGACCTTCCTTTTCAACATATTGGAGCACTTGATTGACATCAAGTAATAAACTACTTATCCTCAAAAGGGTTTTATAATGAGAGGACCAACAAGTGTCACCAGCTCTTTGAAGTGATTGTTCTTGATTTAATCATGTACCACTTGTGAGTTGTCCACTGCATATAGTGTTGTACTAACTCTTTCTTGTTGACTTTCTTTAATCATAACCTTCCTTTTGCAAGAGGCTCCAACAACATTAATCAATCGAGATATCATGCCAAAGAAATCACTAATATCATCATTCTTTTTAGCTACTGCGACATTGACTAACTACAACTGATGAGCAAAACAATGGATATAATATACAGAGCTATTTTCCCTTGTGATTAGACCTCTTAATCCATTAAACTCACCTCTCATGTTGCTTGCTCCATCATAACCTTGCCCACTAACATGTGTTATGCTCAATACATAATTAGCAAATAGACTTTAAATGTTAGATTTAGGACATGGAGCTAAGGTCTCACTCACATGGATGACACGAATAAGTCTCTCTTTTATTGCCCAAGTTGGTCCACATATCTCAAAACCACCACCATCTTTTCCTTGCCCGAAACATCAGCTAACTCATCTACCAATAAGCAAAATATATCGCCACCAATTTCTTCAACAATAGATTTTACTATAATCCGAATACAAAAAAACATAGTTAACTCACTTATATAAATATTGTTATTGCAAATTAAAATCATACAAAAATTATTACCTCAGCAAAACAGTTTGCAATATCCTTCTGTATGTCTGGAGCCACCATTTGAGCATTCCTTAGAATAACTTTATTTGCTTTCTCATTTTGCTTTGCTAAAAAGCTGTACCAATTCTCAAAAATTTCCTTTATTATTTTTTTTGGACTTTTCTGACTCATCATGACCACAAAAAGCTAAACCGTGATATGCGTGATGCAACAAAAATGGGACAGCATCAATAGAAGTATTCCATCTAGCAAGGTACTCTTTTTTAGTGAAATCGCTCTGCTTGTTGATGGCGCACCTTCTTGCCTGTCAATGCAGCTGGCGCAACACTCTTCCCTTATACTCTTGTTCAAGATGAGCAACTCGACGCCTTATGACAAATGGATCTTATTAATGTTTTTAGCCTCGTAGGAAGTGTCAGAGCTTGTCTATAAAAACCTCCTCGTTTCATTTTCAATCTTCAACAGGCCCATGGCCTTATTAGTTGTAGGCATGCGATGGACCGGAGAGAGCTAGTCGTGCCGCTAGTACTGACTGGGGGATGCCATGGACCTGGAGAGAGCTTGTGATAGATGTGCTGAGCACATGCATGACGTGCGCGCATGTGCTAGCATGTTACGATCTTGAGACAAGTAATTTTTGTTGTATTTGCACTAGTCTTCTTCAGGTTCCATGTGAAAGACTAGGAGCTCCCTCTCTCTCTCTCTCTCTCTCTCTCTCTCTCTCTCTCTCTTGCCTTGTGAGCTAGTGATGGATAGAACAAAATTTTATGCATATGCATGTATGATGTCCCAAAATTTAAATATATACTCTCTCCATATAGGAAAAAAAAAAAAATTTTGGATAAGGGTTGAGTCAAACATCAGGAACATAAATCATAAATAACTTTTAAGCTATTAAGTTTAAAAATGTGAAAACCATATAAATAGATTTGTCTTGAAAAATGCTTTCATAAAAGTACAAATATATCACTTTGTGGTGAGTATTTTTAGAAAAATATGAAGTCAAAGTTATACTTTGGAGACTATATGTCGTTGTCCTAAATTACTTCTATTTCTAATATGGAGGGAGTAGATGCCCATTTAGGTCGCTCGTCCAATACAACATGGGCTCATAGCTAATATGGTATTGCCTCTTGAATTGCTTGAACATTTCCTTTTCTAGGAGCTCAATCTTCTTTCACACTAAAGCTCTTCGAATGAAAGGAAAAAATGAATATATGATTATTGTGTGTCTATAAATATTAATACAATGATAATAAAGAAATTATGTATATTGTTTACTTACTTCAAGTACGTCTAGAAAATTTCTCATGGACAAGAAGTGGAGTGCTCGCAAGTGTCGTATCCACAAAAATTGTTCCCCAGATTTTCCCTCAGACAGAGTGACAGCTCTCCCATGATGAAAACATGTTGCTCATCGCGAAACATTACACCGGCAGCAAGTGACAACTCTCCAAAAGCTCCAACTTCCAAGCGACTATAAGGCACAGAGTCGAGGTGCAGCGACAGTCGTGACATACATCATCTATGGCGCACATTAAGAGGAGGAAGCCTTAGTGGAGGTGGACCAGCAAATGGAGAATGAGGAGGTCCAAGAGAGGGGACCATGATCTCGCTAACTTGACATAAGTTGAAATGATACAATCAGGGGACCTTGAAGGACGTTAGATAGATGGAACTAACAGAAAAACCCATTCAGCAAGCAATTTCTGCACACATATAGGGAAGCTAGCAAAGAACCCTGAAGAATGCGCTTGGCCAAGTCTGAGACAAACCTCCACGGTGACATCTATAGGTAGGATGCGACGTTGTTGTTGTTGTCGACACTGGCTCAAAAGAACTGGGACAAAGTTTTCACCTAGAGGTTATCATAGAGTAGCAGGGTTGGAGAAGACTAGTACGACAACTCCAAGGATATTAGTAGTGCCCAAGGGTACGGTGCCGTCGACAGCACCGACAAGGTAATGCATGGCTTTCGCGCTAAGAATTCCCCAGAACTTGAGCTCTAGGACTATAATAACTCAGCGAAACGATGAGAAGCCAAGGTAGAGGGCTCACACCCATTTTGACAAGAGCTGCACGCAAGAACAAAGGTGCGGATCACGCCTACTACTTGAGCCCTTGCCAGTCCGCACAAATGCCGTTGCAACGCAACACCATCCCTCATCCACCATATCACGAATCCTTACGCCTTGCAGAGCCCAGGGGAACACCCCACCACTAGCCAACACTACGGGAAACTGGATCTTTGCCGAGTGCTAAATTCTTTGCCGAGTGTCAAAAATCGGGCACTCGGCAAAGACCTTCTTTGCCTAGGGTTGCACTCGGCAAATAAAAGCACTCGGCAAAGAGAACCTCTTTGCCGAGTGCCAAAAAAAGCACTCGGCAAAGAGGCCTTTGCCGAGTGCCGGGCACTCGGCAAAGAAAAGCACTAGGCAAAGAGAACCTCTTTGCCGAGTGCAAAAAAAGCACTAGGCAAAGAGTGTCTTTGCCTAGTGTCATTTTTGGCACTCGGCAAAGAATAATTTTTTTTCTTCTCCGAAGACTTTCAAACTTTTTTTCTCTAAAAAGATAACATGTAGTGTTCCATTTTGAAATTTGGTAAATTTTTTGAATTTATTTGCTATAATTAATTAATTAATCGCTTTTCAAGCAATTTTTTCAAATAAGTCAAATTTGAACTGCAAGTGATTGAATCAATAGAATACTATGAGTAAAAAATCATATTCATGTTATTTAGCTCATTTTGATGTCTTACCCATGAATTGAAAATAAATTTCGAATATCTTATTCAGAAACATGACTACAAACATGTGGCTGAATGGTTTCAAAATTCTAAAAAAAGCAAATGAAGTCTGAAAATTATGAGATTTGGTATAATGTAATGATATCATATGTAGAGGCTATGATAAAAATTTAAGAAGCTTTCGAGCAAGTTGTCATGGACATTGCTAACAATCTGGAATATCTCTCGGAAGTTTGAGAGTTGAGAAGGATCCGCTAGGGTTTGTAAACAATGTATGTGACAACTTACACGAAACCTTATCAATTTTTTATCACAACCTTCACATATGATATCATGACTTGTTGACAAGTTTCATGATTTTTTGGACTTTTTTGATTTTTTCTAGAATTTATAAAAAACTTGATCGCAAGTTCATGGCCATGTTCTGTGAAAAAAAGATGTTCGAAATTCTGAGTTCGTTCCTGTATACGGCCGCACACTACACTTAGTTACATGAATATCATTTTTTGAATCACTAAATTTGGATATTCAATGCACTTGTAGTTCAAATTTGCATTTTATGAAAAAATTCAATTAAATCAAATAAAGTAATAAAAAATAGCAAAAAATCCGAGAAAAATGTCAACTTTGAACAGTTACTTTAAGGTACTGTAGGATAGCTACTGAAAAAATTTGGAGTAAAAAATATAATAAAAAGAAATTTTTTTTGCGAGTGCCTAGCTTGACACTCGGCAAAGAACGGATTTACCGAGTGTCAAGTACCTGACCCTCGGTGAAGTGTATTATTTTGCCGAGTGGCAAGAATGCAGCTCTCGGCAACTATTTTACAAAATAAAAAAAATCTCTTTTATCCCCGGCCCGGCCCACCTCACCCCAACCCTAGCCACTCCCACCCCGCTCGTCGCACGCCTGCCGCCGCGCCAGCGCTTGACCGCTGCTGCGCTGCGCTGCGCCCTACCCGGGGCTTCGGCCGGAGTGCCCGGCCCGCCCTAGAGCGCGGTCCACCGGCCACACCCGTGGGCGCCCCCCCCAGTGGTCCCGCCATCGTGGACAGATCCGCCCGAGAGGCCGGGTCGGAGGTCGCCGCGGGCGGTCCTGCCCCACCCCCTTCGCCCAGCCCACGGGCGCCGCGGCCCCACCCCGATCTGCTGCCCTAACCACCGAGAAGCATAGGAGGTGGGAGGAGGAGGGAGAAGGGGACGGAGGAGACGGGGGGCGGCGCGAAGCCGAGCTTGCGGCTGTTCAAGCCCCCAGCGTCCCGGGGCAGAGCCGGAGCCGGACCCGGGAGGACGTGGCGGTGGTGCTGGAGCACCCCTACACCATCCTCGTCGGCGTGCAGGGCCTGCTGCGCTGGATGGCGGAGGGCGCCGCCCGGGCGCGGGTATACCGCCCGTCACCTTCGACATGCGCGGGCGCTGGCCGGTCCACGGCACGATGTCGCCCGGCCTCTCCGCGACTCCGCCTCGGCTCTCCACGGCTCCCCCGAACCGCAACCCCGACTGCCTCCATCCCCGGTTCCGCATCCAGCTCCAGTGCACCACTGCTTTGCTCTGAACCCGATTTGGTTTCTTCGTTCAGAGGTAAGATTTCCCCCGTACTGATTTGGTTCATTGGATGTAAGATGAACTGGATTGCAGTTTTGGACACGAGAACATTTGAACGGATCCGCTGTGCCGGCATTTGTTTCCCTGCTGGAGGATTTTACCTGTTTATAGAATATAGACTTCTAAAAATACTTTTCCACCTTCCTGTTCGTCTAGGTTTTAAGATTAAAAATTGGCATACGGACTTAAGACACCTGCAGACCATGAAAACTGTTTTTTAAATCTCTGTGTTGTTGTTCTCTACAGCAGGTAATGTTTGCATAATTTGTATGCTTATAAGTACTCCGTTGTGTCCATTTCCCATAGGAGCAGAGGTATGGCATTGGCTCCATGATTCAATCAGTGCATCCTTGCTTCAAAAACCAAAGTCGCACTCAGTTATATGTGATGATGTATATGTGCAGAATATGTTGTTGCCAACATCGTTTTCATTCCAGTTTCCAGCTTCAACCCTGCATATACAATGTTACTGTGTTCAGTTCATGATCTATTTTATTAGTTATTCCATATTCTGTGTTAACATATGACGTTCCTTCATTGCCAGATTTAGTGCTACTGCTACTAATAATATACATAAACACCATTAGCAGAATGCCTAAATAGTGCTTGGTGTTGTCTCTTGCCAGATTATGCTTTCTGAAGCCTTCCAGTTTGGGGCAAAAGAGCTTAATCCTGCAGAACTCCGGCCTGACTGCTCAAAAGAATTTCTAAATATTTGTGCTCTGCGATTTTGTTTCTTCTACTTCCAGTTATAGAATGGCACAACATATTTTCATTTCAGATGTGGTCATGCAGGTGCTGCTTCATATTTTTTTCCATGTTTCACGGGCCCTGGATCCATGAGGGAAGGATGCCATATATCCTTCATGGAAGGATGCCATATATCCTTCATGGAAGGATGCCATAGATGACATGGTCAAGTACGTCACCAATACAAGGCTGCCTGGGATACATTCCATCTTTAATTTGCATTGTCCAATAACATTACTACTAACTGAGCTTGCCCAAAGTTTCCATCTGAATTAAAAAGGTGTCCCAGCATTCTCATTCTCATTTAATTTCATTGTGCTACATGAAGTTACTCTACTATTGCAGGGGGTCACTGCTTTCATATTACATTATTTACCATCAGCTCATGTCATCCCAAGAAGCATGTCTCTGCTAAAAAAACCAGGTTAGTGATACCTTCTGGATCGAAGTTTTAATGCATCTAGGTGTTTACAGTACTACATTTAATGCATCTAACTTGAAGCAGTGAGCCGTCCTGGTCGATGAGAAATGGCATGCTGCTGGAGATTCTGGATCAGATATTGATTGGTATGTGAAACGCAAAGTGCTTGTTGGTTCTATCTTCTATGAGTCCTCTCTAGTCTTTATGTTTGTGCAGCAGCTTCAGTGTATTAGCTTCCTTGGTTTTATTTGATAGTAGTTAAGCCAAGTATCTCTACAGCAGCATCAGCTCAGCTGTATTCAGTGTGTCAGTTCAATGTTTCTCCAGTAGCAAGTGGCCAACGACAAGTGCAGTAGCACTTCAGTGTGTTGCTTATTTTCAGGTTTGCACTATGCAATTTGATTGAGAGCAGGATCTGGACGTCTATTGTTATGGCTGATGAAACAGTTCGATCTTTTTTATTGCATCTTAGCCTAGACTAAAGTAAGCGTGTGAATGTATTTGGTAGTTATATGAAACTCTCCAGAACTTATAAATGACAATATTGTTATCTTATTATGCAATTCGTGTGTTTTTAGTACAGAAGTTTAGTTGTCCCCAAACATTTTTTTTAAAAAAAAACAAAATTCTTTGCCGAGTGCTATGATCATGGCACTCGGCAAAGAATTTTTTTAAAAAAAAAAAAATTCTTTGTCGAGTGCCGCGACGTTAGCATCGGCAAAGAGGGTTTTTTTTTGCCGACGGTTTTTTTTTACCGAAAATGACTTGGCACTCGGTAAAGGCTTTGCCGAGTGCCCGATATGTGGCACTCGGCAAAGAGGTCTTTGCCGACAACTTCTTTCTTTGAGTGCTCTTTGCCGAAGTCGCGGCACTCGGCAAAGCCTTTGCCGAGTGCGGCACTCGGCAAAAGCCTTTGCCGAGTGCAATAGGGGCTTTGCCGAGTGCCTTCAGCACTCGGCAAAGTAAGCGATTCCAAAAGAGTGCGAGAGCAAAGCGGGTGGAGGGGCTTTCAGCGGAGGTGAGTCACCCCAGCTGCCTGGGCAACAAAAAGTCGTGGATTCATATATATATGCATAATGTATGTCTAGATATATAGCAGACACTACCGGAATCCGGCTCTTTGCCGAGTGTGAAAGCTCTTTGCCGAGTGTTTTTTTCGGGCACTCGGCAAAGGGCACTGGTCGGTGGGACCCTCCCCCGATTAAAAAAAAAATTTTGCTATTATTTTCAGGTTTTTTTTCATTTTGATCTTTGCGTGCCCAAAAAAACACTCAGAGTCTTTGCCGAGTGGCCTTTGCCGAGTGCAACACTGGGCAAAACCTTCACCGAGTGTAATATAGGCTTTGCCGAGTGCATGAGGCACTCGGCAAAGAAGGAAAATCCAGTAGCACTACAACACAACCTTTAAACAGCAATGGACAGTACGTTGCTGAAAGGGGTATACAACAATAGACAATCCGTTGCTAAATTCTATAGCAACGGACCCCTGCCATTGCTAATGAAGCCGTTGTTGTATGTAAACAGCAACGGACATGATATTTAGCAACGGACAATCCGATGATCCAATGTTTAGCAACGGACAACATGTTAGAATTTTTAGCTAGCATTCAAAAACATACACAAATTGGAACATCAGTCATACTCTCATTCATCTATATCAAATGAGAACACATAATCATGTCACTAGCATAAACTTGTTGCCATCAAGCCAACATACAAGAACACAAGTAGTAGCTGAATACAATATGTAGCTATTGTCATGGGGTTGTACAACAAGCAAATATTGTTTCCTTGTTGAGCAAAAGCCACCATCCAAAAGTGATCCAACATTGATCAAAAGATAGCACCATTAGCTTACTAGTCCAAAAACTAAACCTACTAGATTGCAGCCCAAAAGCATTCAAAATTGGCATCTAGTTCAATGGCTTCCTATCAACAAGTCGCTACCCACAACCTCATGGGACAATCCAGCAACAAATTTGCTCCAAAGCACTCTTCCCTTCCCCGCCAAAAGCTAGCACCACCTGTTGCTCCAAAGACCCTTCCTTTCCTCGCCAATAAGCTAGCACCACCTAGCATCTCTCGGGATGATCATGTAGCACCTTGAGAAGATCTCTGAGAACAACCAACAACACCCTGAGAAGAACTTGGTTGCCAGACCTTCAGCTGCACAAGTATCATTAGTTAGAAACTATGGATGCTTACCATATATCAAAATGAAAAAGAGAATAGAATCAAGGACATTACTTGATTATATTTCCAAGCAATTGGCATGTTTATAGCGTCTCCTAGAGTCTTGATATCAGCATAGGGGCGTGGAAGTAATGTTGCACGTTTGAAGACATGATTGACAATAACTTCACAAAATTGCTTTCCAAGAGGCTAACTTGCTAGCATATTGTTTGGATTAACTGAAACAACAATTGCCTTAGTCACTTTTTCATTCCTTGACATGTCAAATAAGATGACCTCATTTCCAGCCTGAAGTAGATTTTGTATAAGAAATGGATAAATGATAGGTTGAGCAGCTATTAAATCACAAGTAGAAAATTTGCATGAGGTTGAGAAAATTACAAGTGCATCATGTGAAAAGTGTTGGACATCATTCCTTGGTGATTTTGTAATGTTCATGGCAGGTGAGGCTGCAAGGGCTACAGCTTGCTGATTGGCCACATCCTCAGGTTCTTCATCATAGTAGTCATCCTCTACATAGTCATCTTCACCTTGAACATGCTGATTGGCCTCACCAAGTCCCTCAGATCTTGGGCTCTACATGAAGCATAGGAAAAACAGATTAGTCTATGGCAAAAATTTAGATTTGTATAGTAGAACTGTGCCGTGAAAACGCATTCTGATGTACTTTACCATTTGATGTCTTGAGTTAGAACCATGTTGTGAGATTGTTTGGACATTTGAAAATTCTTGCGCCATCCTTTGCTCCTCCCTTTGTTGCATTTCCAAGATACGTTGTTGTAGCACTAGATTTTCACTTTCAGCCTTTTGACGCGCCAAAACTTGCATTTGAAGCTTTGTCGATGTGTATGCCTTCAATCCTAGGGTACCAATGTCTTGAGGAGTTGGTCCTAGACCCAAACAACGGACTCGCCACCTTGGTTCCTTTACTCCACAAACAGTAGCAAAAGCATCACCTTGCTGAATTGTCCTATCCATCAACTCCGGACGGGCTTCAACAACTTCTTTCAGCTTGTTCTAGAAAGAATAAATATGAAGTTTATAAAGCAATGGTTAAGTTCAAATAATTTACACAAGTCAAGATCCACCAGCTAATTGATAAATATATACAAGACCAACTAAAGGACCTGCTGCATGATGCCATAGATGAACTACACTGATTCAACGAGGGCACTTCATTTCTAATATTTATTAGTGTGTTTCTTACTGCATGATGCCATAGATGAACAATAAAAGTGATATAGGTGATATATATTTCTTTCTGAAACATCTAAAACAGCAGCACTCTACTAGTAGTAGTTATTACTACTACTACAGGTTGCAGCAAACTAGTGCTATCCATGCTTTCTACAAAAACTTACAATTGTTGATGCTGCTGGACCCAAAGGCACTCTATTTTTCCTTGTATGTGTTTTTATATAGACTTCATCCCTTCGAGGTGGGCGCCCAAGTCGCTGACCCTACAAGTTTTTACATTGCACAGGTCAAAATATCCCAAAAATAATCCATTCAAACACAATGATATTGATAACTTTTAGTACCATTTTATGTGCTACAGAAGCATAGCTCACACTGCCTGATGTATGAGGAAACTTCATCTTTGCACAATTGCATTTTCCTCTTGCCGCCAGTCCCTATGATAAGAAGTGTTACATCTGCAAGTATGTTGGGAAAAAACAAGTCCAACATGCAAGTAACTAAAAAAACATATTCATATAAGTTGATCCTTACTTGAGACTCGGGAGATCTCCAATATTTGAGAAGAGAATCCAATTCACGTTCATCTATTAGATGCCCATGTAAACACTACATCGAAACTTGAAATTCCTCGACCAACGTCGGTAAAAATGGAATTACCCCTCGTCAAGCTAGCTCGACGGTATTTTTTATTTTCCCTCGACGGTAATTGCACCATAAAAAAATTTTATAGCGATATTTTTATTTTTTATGACAATACGCATTTTTCACGCCGATATTTTTATTTTCCCTGACGGTAGTGCACCGTGAGGGAATTTCAAGTTTCTAGTACTGAAATTCTTTGGTTCCTCATCAGTCAATGTTTCATCAAAAATTTGTCGCTTCAGCTTTGCCTTATACTGCCTCCATCTTTCTGCAGCACTATCCATAACCCAGTCTTCTGCTTTATCATCTATATCAAATCGTGTCTAGAAAGTCAAGAAAAAATAAGCCAATCAGTCCAAGGATGCACAATGTGGAATAACATAGCCTGACTAGGCAAAGCATACTCTGGAAAGTACACACATAAATATTTCTCTCTGGTTTCAATGTAATCAGGCACTGATTAGGGTGGTAATCTAGAAGGCAAAGCATACTCTAGACAGATAATTAATCTGGACAGTTGAAGCATACATATTACCTTGATTTCATCCCAGAGTGCCTTCTTCTTATTAATATCCACAAGCCTCCAATCAGAGCTTCCAATAGGCAACCCTTTTCGTACTAGAACTCCAATAACACTAGAAAGCCTCCTATAATTTTCTCCAACTGGCTGCCCTTTGTCATTCACTTCTATTTTAATTTTAGGCACGGTGCCAGGTTCCTTTAATAATATATCATCCATTCTACTGAGTCTCCTTCCTCCTTTCCTCTTCTTTGTTGCACTACTATGCATATCAGCAGCTGTAAGGATCATTAGAAATTAGCTACAAGATCACAGATAGGGTAAAGTTACAATACATGCTAGGAACATCACCTTCGTTGTCACTTAAGAAGTCTCCAATTGTTTCACAATCAGCAATTTCCTCATTTGAAACTACAATCTCAGGAGTTGTTTTTTCAGGCCTTGGCCGCAAATTATGATTGTTAGGTGCTGCTTCCTTTATCCCTTGAGTTTTCTGTAAAAATGTCATGTGATTATGAATTAATCATCTACAAATCTGTATGTACTACTGTACCATGATAATTCATTGCATGAAGATCTAACTTTTATTCTTTTCCTTGGTTGAATTGGCGGCTGTAAGGCCTGTGCACATTGTGATAGTCTCAATTCATCAAACTTCTTTTGGTTCCTCGCACAGTTTGCCATTTTCTGCAGCTCATATGGATTGATATAGGATTCCCTATTGTTTCCTCTTACGCTTGACATTTTTACTCCTGAAAAGGAACAAAAAAATTAGCCAAATTTGCTTATGTAGACATAAATGCAACTATTTTGTAAGTAAAGAATAACAAAAACAAGGCAGCCACATTGTGCAAACAAGACTTACTTCTTAGATTGCTTTCTAGACTTTTTTCGATCAACAATTATACCATCTATATCTGTTCTAACAGCAGGGACAATCCTATTAACAACATCCACAGTCACACCAACATTTAAATCAGGCAATGGCACAACTAGTCCATAGATCTTTGTGGGGAGAGCAAGAGACTTTCTTTATATATATTTTTAAACTAAACCAGCACACAGGAGAACAACCACAAGGCACATCAGAAGCTTGGAACAAGGTAATCAGGCATTCATGAATGCAACATGGATAGATAAATAAGTCTTACCTTTTACAAGTCCCTTCGACCAAGAACTTCTTAGTTTCCAACGGCAGCTGCTATGATTGTTTTAGATGTCTAGAAAACTTCAAAGGCTTGTAGACAACTCTTTACCCTAAGAACAGGTGGCTAGTGAAAACAATTTAAACAATGAATCAAAGTGGAGGGCAGAAGTAAACAATCAGCTTGATGCTTACCTCTCTTGCATGTTTCACTCAATAACATTTGCTCATACAGGATGATTTGAACAAGGTCTGCAGGTGGGTAACCTGCAATAGCATATATCTGTACATGAGATTCAAATGCATTTTCCTGCTGTCCATGTCCAATAGCAGCTAATATATCATATGCCATTAAAAATTATTACAAGACAAGCCAAACTTATTAGCTAGCTATAGGTTCCATGCAATCGTACACTGTAGTGTTGCAGCCAATATATCTAAGCTGCCAGCTATAGATTCCATGACTTATAGCTGTTCTAAAATGTAATTTTATTTCACTCAATGACGTTGCATTCCCAAAGTGCTTAACATTCTGCTCATGTGCTGATGCGAGATCAAATGATCATGGCCAAAATATATTCTATTCTTGCCAAATCGAGGGACAAGCTTGCTATCAGGAGCTGCTTGCAAGGCTCAAGGAAAGCCAGCGCTCCCTTGGGGAACTTAGTGCTGATGCCCAATTTCCCAAGAGTGGTTCCGACTCGAACTATTTTTGGGCCTAATCTTCAGGAATGAAGCTCTTCAATTGCAGCAGCACCTCACAGAATGCAGTAGGGAGGTGCAGCTTTGGTGTGCAATTTTTCAGTTGGCAATGCAAGCATAATCTAAAGTTGCAATCTAAATCTCCTGTAACACTTGCTACTATAAATCATATTGTACCATTTTGGGCAACCATCAATGAATTTCAGGTCGGAGAGCTAATCCCCCTGGTGACCTTAAAAAAATAATTAATCCTAACATCATGATGTGGTTCTGGTGCAATACGTGATTACGCCTCCTACTCTACTCCAATGTCATAGAGATGATGTAGACTGCAAAAATGGTCAAACATACAATTTTTCCTACCCAACAACTGAATAATATAAGCCTTTGTGGTGGGCTGTGGCCAGAAATATCCAACTGTACATGTTTACCAGTCAAACATCCTTTTCTAATAGATTTGATGAAATAGGTGAATAAATAAATAATCCTTCGTTGGAAGCTATATCTATATTTTATAACCCTTAAACAACTGCAAGCCTCCACACTAATATTAAATTTCCCTTCATAAAGTTAGCCAATTTCGGAATCTTATTTGGAATGCCAACTTATTAATTGCACAACAACGGAGTTAATAGTTCTATCAAAATCAAGGCATCTATTGAATGAGAAATTACCAAGAAATTACCAAATGTTTGAAAGCAATGCTTCAGTTAGCAGATGGGGAGTCCAAAGCTTGAAGAAGCAGAGCACCTTCCTGCTGCGTTGGAAGCTGAGGTGGTGACGAGCTGCACTGCAGGGGCCTCCCGGACGGTGCTGGGGTGGTGACGAGGTGATGTCCAGGCGGACAGCACGTGCCGGCGGCAGCTGGGGCAGGGTGGGATTTGGGCCACCAGCAAGCAGCGGCAGGGGCCGATAGGGGCAGCAGCAGGCCGCCGGGAGCACGCCGGTGGGCGGCCGGCGATTGGGCCTGTGGGCGAGGAGCGCGGTGCCGCTGCAGGAGAGAGTGCTGAGGACTGAGCGGCGGCGCTACGGGAGGGCGCGTGGAGGGCGCAGCGGCGCCACGGGAGGGCGTCGGCGGTGCTGCGAGAGAAGTACGAAGGGGCTGCTGGTGGCTGTGTGTGTTGGTAGGCAATGTGTGCGTTTCTGGGTGACTTAGGGTTACAAACTCATTTTTGGGCCAAAAGTTTTCGCGGGCACGGGCCAAAATATCCCGCCAATGGATACCTATATTTAGCAACGGACGATCCGACTCAGTTAGTTCAAAATAGCAACGGACAATCCAATGCAAAAGTAAAATACTTATAGCAACGGAGCATCCATCGAAGTATTCAACTTTAACAACGGAAGATCTGAGGGGCATGTTTAGTAACGGATGATCCAATGCTAATTTTTATATTTAGCAATGGACATCCGATGCTATTCTAGTGTTGTGGTGTAGTAGTGAGAGACTTTGTTAGCTTGAAAATCTAAATGACTTCCATTTTAAAATGCATGGAATCATGTATGTAGGATATTTCATCCAAAAAAACGAGTGGTTATACAACTGATTGTGTACCAAGTTGTATATTTAATCCGCGTGCTATGCGCAGTGCATAGGGCATATATTTATCAATTGTACAAAGAAGCTCCGATTGACGGGAAGAAGTCGTCATTCATAACTGAAGCAGGCAAATGTGCTGCAGATTATTACATTTTTGGTGCCCGTTTCCACCATTGTCATTAGATGGACGGAGGACAGCGCACCAAACATTCCATGGACTGCTTGGTTTAATAAACTTAGAAAAGACACAGATAATATAAGACCATGCAACAGTGCCAAATAACACAGAATTAACGCAGGCTCTGGCAAATTCTCCCTTCCAAATCATCGGGCGAGTTCTGAGCTCAGTGCCGGAATATTTGAAAATCCCGTAGTCGTTCTGCCCTCAGTGCCGGTGGTGTAGCCATACCTGCCATCCTTAACCTCTAGAGCCGCTCGTGCCTCAGGGCTTTCCGGCATTTCACCTGAGAATCGCCGAAGCTCCACGGCGACCTGTCCCATGGCCGGCCTTCCATTCCCCGGAACAGCAATGCATCGGACCACCAGCTGCGCCACTGCATAGATCAGTTCCATGCTCCCTTCCTCGACGATGTCAGCGGCTAGAAGATCACCAAGGGTGCCATTTTCCATGCTGTTCTGAAACATGGCGGTCAGGTTCTTCCATTCTTTGGCCTGTGGGTTCTTACCGGTCAAGAGCTCAATGAGGACGACTCCAAGGCTGTAGACGTCAGTCTTGTCGGTGATCTGGAAGTCCTGCAGAAACTCAGGGTCAAGGTAGGCCAGCATGCCCTTGGGCACCACCTGCACATTGTCGTTGATGGTTGAGCACCCAAAGTCAGACACCTTGGCGACATATCCTTGGCCGAGCAGAATGTTCTGCGGCTTGACATCGCCGTGGAGCGTCGGGCGGGGCAGCAAGTGCAGGTGCGCCAGGGCCTCCGCCGTCTCCGCGGCAATCCTCAGGCAGGTTGGCAGCGTCACCCGCCGCCTTGGCGTCCCATAGAGCAGGTCGCTCAGGGTGCCAATGGGCACGAACTCGTACACGAGCATGGGTGCCTCGAAGTGGAGGCAGCAGCCGAGGAGTCTGACAACATTTGGGTGGTTGACATGGCAGACCACAACATTTGGGTGGTTGACATGGCAGACCACCACCAGCTCGCGGACGAACTCCTTCATCCTAGTCTTGTTGATCTGCTTGCATCGCTTCACGGCGACAGTGGCAGTGCCAATGGTGGCCTTGTAAACGGTGCCGTGTGCTCCTTCCCCGATGATGTTGGCCTTTTGGAAGCCATGTGTGGCCTTCACTAGGTCCCCTCTGCGGTATAACTGAAAGGCGATGTTGCCTTCTGTTTCAAGAATTTGCGACAACATCTGGCCTCCGTGCTCCTCAAAGTACCTTTGTCTTTTCTTGTTCTCCTTTTATTTAGGAAAACTTTTGTTGAAAGAATAGCAATCAGGGCAACCAAAAGTCCGGCCACAATTCCTGGAGAGATGTGGTAATCAGAAATTAATAATGTATTCCAAGATCAATTGTCCGTGGAGAAAATGTAGTGCAGTCAACAATCTACCACTAATAATATATAATTGCTAAAAATGGTCAGTCAAAACAGCCCTGCACCGTAACAAATGGATTGATCACATCCTCCCAATCACCAATATAATCCGGATGAAATTAGAGAATATGTGTTCCTCTGGGAGCAAGTGCAACTGGTGCAACTACAGGAAGAAAGGGAAGATGAAATAGCTTGGCGTTGGACTCAGGATGGGGAATACACAACCCAAAGTGCTTATAAAATCCAATTCCAAGGGACCTTCAGTAGATTGAAGCTGATGCCGATCTGGAAAGCGAAGGTGGAACCAAAGTGTAGGTTCTTTGCATGGACCCTGCTGCACAAAAAAATCCTTACAGCAAAAAACCTCATCAAACGTCGCTGGCCAAATGGCCCCATTTGTAAATTATGTGGGAATGAACCCAAAACCCCGACGCACCTTTGTAAAGACTACGTTTTTGCCAAGCAAGTCTGGGATTTTATGAAACAATGGATGAATCTAACTTCTCTGAATACAGTTGGAATCAAATGGCTCCTTGCATCAATTTTGGCAAAGGTGTAGGGCAAAAATTAACAGGGTTCAGAGAAGAGCTTTTGATGGTCTCATGATATACTACTGGTGGAGTATTTGGAAGGAAAGGAAGAGAAGAGTTTTTCAGAATACAAGCCTTGATCCTATTCAGGTGGCATTTCTATGCAAGGAAGAGGTGCAAACTTTCCGGTTGGCAGGAAGAACACAAGATCAGTTGTAGTTCTGTTGGTTTTTCTTTCAGTCGTTTTTGTTTTGTCCAGTAGTTTTTTCTTCTTCCTTTTTGAGTCGAGTGGTAGGAGCAGTGGAGTTTTGTTTGCAACACTATAAACTCTTTTTTTTCTCTTTACATCGTCTAATAAAATTCCGGCAAAGCTTTTGCCACCTTTCGAAAAAAAGAGATGGCTTTTAATGATAATTTTAGCATGACAGAGCATTTTTTATGTCAAAAAAATATGTTTCGTGTATGACAAAATTTGCAGAAACTGAAGGACGTTTAATTATTTACAATAGAGTCATGTTTTTGTGATAAACATCAGCACAAAATCGACACGGCGTACTGCAGTGATACATTTGTGTTCATATTTATGATATGCTTGATTGTCAGTCGTGTGATGAATATTTTGTGGCTATTCATATTGGTCGGTCTTACTCATATAGGTGGCTTGATAGTGACGAGCTCATGCTCTATCATTCCGATCGACCCTTTGCCCACGACCATGACAGAGCGTTCTCCTCTCACTCGGCGAGGTTTTGTTAGCCACTACAGGAAATGGATTACACCTAGTGTGTCATACAACACGATAGGAGGGACACACGGGCTCTCTATGCCAAGGAAGAAATGAAGGCATGGGCCCATGTCAGTCTCTCCTAAGTTTGCTCTGGTTCTGATGGCCCTGCTCCTGATCCTTGCAGGCTCTATCAGGTAAAGTTTCAGTGCCATTTGCCACAACCCAGAAGGACACCGGACACCCTGAATGATTCCAAGATTAGGAATGTGGGACACTAGAGCTTCCTTTGCGGCCAAAGAAGCTATGAGACCAATCTCTTAGTACTTCCCTCCCGCTATCCAATATATAAGGTTGGGTAGGAGCCATTGAGGCAGGGGACGAACGCTAGATCAGTCTCTTATAGTAAGAACTCGCTCGAACTCTTGAACACAAAAGAACTTGCTTGCTAGACATAGAGCTTCGAAGCCTGAACCAGGATAAACCCCTCCATGTCTTGACTGTTAACCATAGAAGTCTCATATATTAATATTGACCCACAATCGAATACTAATCATGAGCTGTGGTTACAAAACATGATAATTAGTGCACCAGCATGCATGTAGGGAAGCGTCTTGTGTGTTCGTAGATCTTGTACGGCTCGTGCTGCCACCGTCGATAGAGCTAGAGGAGTCACCTATATGAGGGTGGCATGCGCTTCTCCAAGTATGCTAATGCACAACATACTTAGAGCCCCTCTAAGCCTGACAATGCATCAAGTTTTCACCATAGGCCTAAGACAGCCCCCCCCCTCCAACCCTAATGGCCCAACTCATGTTCTTTTCTTGTGTGCCCAAGCCAGACTTTACCTATCCTGTCGCCTAATTTTTCGATCGGGCATCAGATAGGTCCGTGTCCGTCTGCGCGTAGACCTATCCCAACAATTCCTAATTCATGGGATTTAGTGACCAATTTGAGGAGGAGGCCAAAGGCATGAGATGACAAAATTGTGGCAGTGGCCGGCAAGGACATCTTGGGATAAATTGTATCCTTTACTTTTATGATGTATTTTGGATTATTGATTGAGATGTCAATACCAAATTATTTCAAATTATTATATTTGTCTTATATTTGTCCCTAGACAAAATCATCAGCATTCTCTCTTTGTTTAGCTCCTTTGTATATTTTTTTCTATATCCGCCACAGGCCATCGTGTCTCTCGGAACCACTGCCATAGCACAGACATCCACCAGGGTGCCTCTGAACTGGCAGGCTAATGCGGTGTCACACTGTCTCAGTCGATAACCTCCTCCGAGTCCCGCCATCACAAGCCCTCCATCCATATCTAGATGTGGCCACCTCTCTGGCACCCACACAGGGCGTGCGTTCGCATGATCGTCTCGTGGGAACGAAGAGAGGGTAGGAAGAAGTAACGTAAATATGAAGTGTTGAATTAAAGTATTGGTAAACCTAACCCCATAAGTGTGTGCAAACTGCAAACCTCTCTAGTTCGATAAAAAAAAATTGCTATCCCAAGTGCTCCGACAGCAAGAGCCAAACAAACTGAGACTATTGATCAATGCAACGTGTGAAACTGCAAGGTACCATAGATGAAACTATTAGTACTAAACTGTTGCAATAAAAATATGCTCTTACCAATGGTGATCGGCGCTCGACGACAGCCACCTGGCCTAAATGGATCTCCGTTCTTACCCCATGGACAGGTACAATGGAACGAACCATTTGTATTCTTGCAATGTCCAAAGCAAAGGTGCTGTTTTTCATCGCACTCGTCAATATCTACAATGAAATATTGAGTTAAATTTAACAGGTATCTTCAAAAGCTTGTTGTATACATGATAATGATTGCAAATATACTACAAAGGATTTATAGTATTTTCTCGATCGCGCAAAAGGTTTGCATATCCTTGTATTAAGCTAGAGAAAAGTTCAATACAACATGTCTTAAAAGTGTCCTAGAGGGTAAAAATATTGTACATGAACGCTCAAATCTTCTCTAGTGTACTGAAAGCATGCTATCACGTTGAACAGAGATCAATCCAAAATGTGGTGCCAACTAAGTCCTTAGGCCAGGCTACCCAAAAAGATCATAGTATTAACCATATAGCACAATAGAAAGTTTTTGAGGTAACCCAAAGGATCATAGTAGAGACCAGTGTATATGTACCCTACTAGTTTGGATATTAGTTACTCAGGTCTTATTTGGATAGTCGGATCAGCATCAATCCATGTGTATTAGGGGTGGATTAGAGTGGAACTTGAAGTAAATTTCACCCCACTTCACATATGGGTTGAGGTGAATCCGACAACATCTAAATAAGGCCTCATGAGGAATGGTGGATCCAAAAAGAGCTTAAATGTGGCAAGCATAGAGGAAATTGATATAACCTGTAATTAGGGAGTAATAAGTATTATAAATTATTAAACTGCATGCATGTACACATCTAATGTACTGCCTGCCTTTTGTTTGTTGTTTTTGTGTACTTCTAAATATCGAAGTAATCTGTCACTAAATATCATAAAGGGTGCACGAGATATAGTCAACACATGACAAAAAAGGATGCATGGGTTTGTAAAGTAGAGAGAGCCACTGAGGAGATTGAAAAAATAGAGAAGTAAAGTAAAGGGCATTATAGTCATTTATTATTTTGGTCTATGATGTTAACCTGTTATGGCAAACAAAATTTCAAATTAATAGCTTTAATTAGCTTCAATGAATAAAAAGTTGGTTTTACAAGTTGGAACATATATTATGACTTCACTAGTGAATATGAGCTGTGCCAACAGAACCTTAATATAATATATCTATCTAGAATGATTTGGCATGCATAAAGGAAGCTAATAAAACCTGTAGCTACTAAAGATTGAACTAATCACATAGATAAATAAATTAAATATTTTCATGAGCTATGTTTTTCGTATTTGTAAGGATTGAAGTGAATGAATAACTATATATAACCAAATAACAAGGACTATAAGATATAGTACAACAGAGGGGCTAGGAAGTGGGTTCACCTTTGCAGCCGTTAGGAAGGTAAGGGTTGCCGTAGAAGCCATCGTCGCACTTACAGGTGTAGCCTCGTCCGCTCGCTGCGTTATGGCACGAGCTGTTGGTGCTAAGGCAGGCCAATGATGCATGCTTTCTCCTTGCCGTGTTGCAGTCGTCGTGGCCGATGGACCAGTCAAGGACCACCGGCGCCTTTCCACCACCGGCGCCTTTACACTCGATGAATTTCGACAACTCCTCCGGCGAGGAGGTGCGGTTGGAGCTGGAGTTGTTCGGCAACGTGAAGTTGCACGACGAGTCCATGAGCACCGCGAAGTTGCAGGGACCAAAGAAGGCCGCTTCGTCCTGGGTGGTCCTGTTCGTGATATCATCGTAGAACGCCACCCAGTAAGAGCTGAGTCTCTTGAGGGGCTTGAAGTCCATCTGGCAGCATCCCATCCCGCCGGAGCAACCGTCTAGAGACATCATGCCGTCAAAGCACGTGGACACGCACCCGGTCAGGTAGCCACATGCAGGACCGCCCTCCCAGGTGCCACTGATGTACGCCAGCGTCTGGCACCCTACGACCGTGAACTTGTTGGCCTTGCTGGAGAAACTGTACGACGACTTGTCGCCCAAATCCCAGTTCCAATAATTGTCGATGCCGGGTATGCTGAGCTCGGGCACGGGCACCATCTTCTGAGACAGCATCGTAGCAGGAAGAATAGATAGGCTGGAGCACCTTGGCTTCAGCTCGCTCCAGATGGATGCTGAGGACCTCCGTTATAGCATCTTTCGGTGCAGTAGCATTAACCAGGAACGGCTTATGGACGCCGTTGCCGGTTTGCTTACACTTGATTTTGAATCCCGGCATCCAGCAGCGACGAGGTCCCATGCCGAACGGGAAAGGGATGTGCACGCCGCCGCAAGATTGCTTGCAGCCCTCACGACTAATAATACTAATCTCCCCGGCGGCGACGCCGGCGGCGAGCCATGGCATTGGCACCACGAGCACCGCCGCACTGAGACACACTAGTCCTGCTACTACTGCTGATGAGGGGGATGCCATGACTAACACTAACTATAACTAGGACTAGTCTTCTTGGCCTGGTGATGGACACTGGAACTGGCAGCTCTGTTCTCTCCGTAAGCTTTGCAGTCTTTATTGCCGGACTCGCAACAGTACTTGTAGCCTGAACATTTTATTTGCCAGGGCATGATCGTCGTGCTTCCGTCCAGAGGTCATGGTGATCTCGATTAAAAAACGAGAGGAGCAATGCCTTGTTAAAACTGACAGATTCCATATGTCCCAGGTGTCGCCTCGCGATAGGCGCTAGCTGAAAGATTAGATATTTTTCCCAAAAAAAAAAAATCTATCCAGCAAGATGCTCGCTGGCTTCCTGGGAAGCTGCGCACCGACCGAGGGACCTTTGTTCGGCAGAGCCCTTGCAAAGTTGCAGGAGGTGGTGGTGCACGCCTGTTGATGTGCAGCACGCATGCATAGAATTCCTTTTTCCCGGTGCCACCAAAGATCTCGACTGCATTCCCACGTTCCTTCAAATTCAATAACCCGAGCCTCCGAGTAATCCGGGAGTCACGTGGAATCTTCGTCGCTCGAGATAAAGTGAGCTCCGACGGCCTCAGCGCATGTATCCCGGCAATTTCCCTATCCGAACGGCTCCATCCGCGAACACAGCGTGGGAAACCGATGAACACAGCGCGGAAACCGACACTTGCAAGTCAACCTGACTATTTGTTTGGTTTTGCTTTAAAACTGTATTGGTTTGAGGTAAAATAGGTTTGAGAAAGATGTTAGACTTGTTTGATTTGGACCCTATTAAAGTAGACTATCTGATTTGGCTATGAATAATAGAGTTTGCAACGTTTTTTGTTCTGTCTATTTATTTTTTGCTTTTTCTTACAACTAAATAAACAACAGCATGCGGTGCCGGTGAATTGGTGGGTCGAAAATGAATTTTATTAGGTTGATGCACTGGTTTGGTTTAGTCAGGTGGTCTAATCTAGTTTAGGTTTGGTTTTGACACATATATGTCTTGTATTGGTGCAGTTTTGGTCTGAATCTCGGCCTACTTGTCAGCTTGACTTGGAAAACCATGATGCCCACGCATCGACTGAATTGATGTCCGCTACCTCTATTTTTTATATTTCTTTTCTTTTTTTTTTTTCTTCTCTCTTTCTTTCTTTTTTTCTTCTCTCTTTCTTTCTTTTTTCTCTTTTTTTTTGGTCGTGCTTTATTTTTTTAATTATAGGATTTTTTGTTTTACATAATTTTTTATTATTTAATTTTAAATTTTTAATGTTTCTATTATTTTTTTTTTTCCTTTCTAATTATTTTTATTTCCTTTCTTTATTTTTATTTTTTTTTGCTTATTTTCATTTCATGTAACTTTTCATTATTATTTTCATTTTCAATATTTTATTTATTAAATTTTTTAATTGTTTGGTTGGTGACCTAGGCAACTTGCCTACAAAAAAGGTGTTGGTCGAGAGTTGCCCTGAAAATTGATGATATTTACCTAGCCAGGTAGTGTAAAGATTTTTTTTGTTCGGTTGGTGTCTGGGTCTAACAAAACTAATGTGAAGATAAAGTGTTCTTTTTTTCTCTAAAAAACTTTAATGATGTATTTCGTTTAAATAATGTATGCGGATGAACAGGACAAAAGCAAGAAGGCCGGATCCGAGTAGATAACGGATCATCCTATTTAGACAAATAGAAAGTAACTTCTGTAATAGGAGCAGAACTCTTCCTACAAGTCCGACTAGGATTAGAAACCGCAGCTCTAGCTCCTCTCCTCTCATAAAAAGGAGCCAGAGCACCCTCTTTTGTAACAGACGAACAATCCTCAATCATACATCAATCCAACGCAAAAGGCCAAGGCCGACTGGAGTAGAGCTTTTACTCGACGACGAGGGCTCGAACCAGTATAAACCGTGTGTCTCTTGCGTGATACCGCCGAGTTCTAGTTATTCGCCGAGATCCGAATCAACTGCTACGGGAACCCCGTGGCAGGCTATCGGTGGCTAGACACCGACACCTGGCGCGCCAGGTAGGGGCTCTCTCGGCGCTTTGCGTTTGAGAGCTCAATGGACCTCGACAACTCGCTGCGACTCTAGTTGGCCTCGTCAACAACCCACTGCAATACTCGTCGACCTCAAGATCATCAACAACTTGTTGCGGGTCCCATCGTCGTCAGTTCGCCATGTTCACAGCAAGATCAACATGTCCTTTTTTGGCACCGTTCATGGCAGACCAACTACTTACAACGGCTTCCCCAAGATTCAACTTCGACGTACATCACCGCGACGACAACCGATCCTAAAAGCCGCGCGGGGCAGTAGGCAGCGGCTTATCATTGGGCGACAAGATTGAATCAATGAGCGTCAACTGATGAAACAACTTGCAACTCCCAAATCATCTACGGAGCAATACACCTCGCATCGCATAACCAAAATTGCCAAAGCTGCTGATAGGAATATTCAAGTCAGATAAATCTTGCAAAGCTTCTGAAGCGGATGATCTACAGAGCTGGGCAATAATACAAGCTAGTACCAAGAACCGTGCGAGCAACATGCACATACTCGTCAGGATCGATGCGCAAGATGAACGTCAGGCAAAGCAAACAAAAAAGATTTACATACGAACTGGAGCATGCAAAGCCTCCAAGAATTACACGTAATCCTTGCATGTATGCATGACGTGCTGCTGCTCATCTACTCGGACACGGCGTCAACGACGACATAAAGAAAGTGAACGCCACGACGAGTTCGACTCGGACTCTGTCTTACCAAATTCCGACTCCTAGTGTCAGCCGACTCTGTCTCCAACTCAGACTTCGATAATAGCTCCCTTCTAAGTGTGGCAGAACCTTCTAAATTATATGGCCCACAAGCACCTGACATTGTCCCTAAGACCTCTGTCAGCCATACTTGTGTACCACATAACCTAAAAGAGTTCTGTCGGGTGGATCCCCGATAAACCACGATCACTCCGGATCGATACTTACAGAGACATCACAGTATTACAACAGTTTTCATACAAAATACCAGAGTAGCGGAAGACTTACAATAACTTAATTTACAAACCTTTTGTTAAACTTATACAAACCAGAGTAGCATTATTACAAAACAGCGGAAGTATCATTACTTAACTTTATTACAATCACACAACGAAAGCGCCCTGCCCACGGGCCACACAATCTACTGCTCGTCAGTCACTTCATCAACGACCATCATGCAGCAAGGGCCGTAGCACACTTGCTCACACGGTTCACCTGCAATAGGGGTTAAACAAACCCTGAGTATAAAAAGTACTCCGCAAGACTTACCCGACCAAAAATTGGGGAGAAGACTCAGGAATGCTGGCTAAAAGAAATCAAGGTGAGGCTTTAGCAAGATCAAAAGACACCCTTTTGTGAAAAGAGATTAAGCGAATCCTTACTTTAATAATCACTTGTCAAACAAATGTCGGATTCAAAACCTTTCATTCTCACACTTTCATCATTACTACGATGCTGAAGCTTGGTCAAGTCTCCCATATCGTGGAGCAACGACGATTCGAATCGCTTATATACCCAGCTGGGGCTTCCTAGCCACACGATGTATGCAGGACCGTACATCTTACATACATCAACTCAACGCTTAGATTTCTCCATACCAGAACGGGTGTACAGTACACCACCTCTCTACGGCCGCTCGGTCACTTCGGCGGTGCGCATCGTAGGATGGGTACACGCTACTATCCGTTCTAGTAACGAATAGTCCAAGTGGAGCTTACCGCCATTAGCATGCGACTAGTACTATCCAATAACCATCTTGACCACAGGATCACCACAACGAATGGTCCTTAACCGACACAAGTGGACGACACTACACCAGGGCACTAGCCCTTCCTAGTGCATGTCACTCCACCGACGTCTCGAGTTACTCATCATCATGTTCTTGTTGTATATCATTGACCCCGTCGGAACAAGGATAAACAACAAGCAACATCAGGTTTTCGTAAATTCCCTTCAGGGAGTATTGTTATCACCTTTTAAAAACAATTTATCAAAACCTACACTAGTAGCAAGGCTAAGCGCAACTAAGCATTTCGAAATCAAAACAGGTGTACAGGGTAATGTAACAAGGTACGGTAAATGCATCAAAGCAGGATAGCATACAACTCCTACACCTAATGCATTATATCATCACATGAAATCATAAAAGATTTTTGAAATACAAGGGCGGGTTTAGATGCATCCGGGGCTTGCCTTGGGGCTTGACGAAGTTAGGAGCAGCTATCCAATCACCGAGATCAGATCCAACCTTCTCACGATGATCACTTTCTTCAAGAACTGGAGTTGGATTAACTCACTCCGCAGACGACACAGCTACACGAGTGGAATGCATGATTACGATGCAGTAATAAAAAGAGCATGCGATAATGATGCAACGAGCGTTAATCTATCTTGAGTACAACTTTCCTTCACGGTAAGGTTGTAATACGGAAGTATAACTAGCGTCGACGACGACGGACTAACGATACGCAATCAACATGAAATGCCGAAGGTCATTAGGGTTAATGACCTAGGGTCATCACTTAATCCCAAAATCAGGCAACCCTAATAGTGATTAAGGGCGATTACTAATTTATTAACCTTTTTACAGTCGTTGAAAGCCACTAATTAACTTGCTAATTGGAGATTAATTAAAGATTAATTAAACCCTAATTAATCAATAAATTAACTAATTAAACATTAATTTAAACAAGGTATTAATTAGGCATAATACAAAACTTAATCAAAACAGGATCAAATTTCATAATTAAGATCATTATCATCTAATTAGCACACAAAACAAATTTCATAATTTTTGAGTTATATCTTAATTATTAAAAATCATGGAAGTGGCATTTATCAATTTAAAGAGCAATTTTATTTATAAACAAAAGTTACAGGAAAACTGAAGTTAGTATTTTTCCTGAAAAGGGCATATTACAAGGAGCACACACATATTTTTCTTTTATTTTTAACTGCCCAAAATAATTCAATTACAAAAATATGAAAAACAGGCTCGAAAAATCAATTTGGAAAAAAAAAAACTTTTCTCCTCTTCCCTCGGGGCACTATGCGGCCCGAGCGGCCCATTGGCCTGCTCGGCGGCAAATAAGACGGCCCAGTTTCCGTGGCCCGCCTCTCTCTCTCTTTCTCCGACTGACAGGGTGGCCCCACCCGTCGGATCCTTCTCCCTCCCCTTCTTTTCTCCGGTGGGCAGCGGAGCAGCGGCGGCCGGCGGCGGTTTTCGCCAACGGCGGCTTTCCCGACGAAACCGATTGCTCCAACGCACTCCTCGCATCATCCCGCACTCATCAAGCTACTATACACCTTTAGCCGACCACAGGAGCACCCATGGCGGCGACCACGGCGGCTCGCGCACGCACGGCGGCGACGGCATGCCAGCGACACACGAATCCGACTCAAACGAAAAAGGCTAAAGCTGTAGGGTGCTCACCACAACACGTTTCTCGTGTTGGTTCAAAAAAAAACCGGCGCGAAGCGGATGAACGTGACGGTGGAACGCGCGGCGGCGCTGATGGACAGAAACGGGAACGACGACGTGGTTCAGGCTACTCCGGCGATGTCAAGGAGCGGGGAAAGGCTCAAACGGGGCGCAAAGAGATTGCGGAGCTGTGTGCAAACAGAATTGGGCAGTGGTGTCGCGTGGTGGGTGTGCTTCGCCGGCGACAGAGATGGCGACGGTGGCGACAAAGAAGAAGGAAAGGAAGAAAAGGCGACCGGCTTGAGCTTTTATAGGGCTTGGACGTCGTGGTGAGGTGGCAGGAGGGTTCACGACGAGGTTTAGGTGGATGGTAGTGCGTGAAAGCCGGAGAAAGCCCGAGAGCAGCCACGGCGACGGCGGCCGCCCGGCATGGGTCGAGTGCAAGGTGTCCCCCCCCCCCCACTGTTGGCACTATAGCGTAAAGATATTTCCCTCTCTTCTTCAAATTACTCCCAAAATTTGAATAAAAGATGAAAAATTCCCAAAATACAGATTGTGCAAAATTTAATTCTCTACAACTTTCATTTAAGAAGTTTTATCAGATTTCAAATAAATTTTGAATTTGGATTTCAAATTCAAAAGGAGGGCAAGACCTAAATTTTAAGGATTTCAAAATTACTTTTAAATTTTCAATAAAAGATGAAAATCTCCAAAAATAAAAGTTGTTCCATTTAGCAAGATCTACAACTTTCATGTAGAAAGTTTTTCATGAAACTGAATAATTTTTGAATTAGGGTTTAAAACTCCAAAGGGGACACTTTTCAATTTAAAGAACTTTTGAAATTATTTAAAATTTTATTCAAAAACTTGAAAAACTTTGTATACCAAAGTTGTAGAGCTCAAAGAGATGCACAAACTGTACTTTTGGAGTTTTCCCAAATTTTGAATATTTTGAGATGAAATTAAGAAGGGGGCAAAAACATTTTGAATTTCGGGATTTTGAAAAGGAACTTCAAATTGAACTTTTGGGCAATTAATTAATGGTGTTGTGGTAATTTTCAAACCCAACCAATAGCACACTTTCAAAGTACAAAGCTCATACTTTGAAATAGTACCAAAGTTTGGCAACTTTTATTTGCAAAATTAATTATGGTTAGCTCCTCAAAAGTGAACTTGAAATTCAAATCCGATACTTAACCCACTAGGGTTAGGGTTTGGGATTCGGATTCCAAATTCAATTTTGATTCTTTCTTTTGCATCATTTGACTTGTAAAACATCTTTGGGATGTGAGTCAGGGTTAGACAAACACTTGCAAACACCAGGGTTGATTTTAATTGATTGCTTTTATGGATAAAAGTAAACATGTGAATGAAATTTAAATTATCAACACATACACATGTGATATAAAGGAACTCAATCAAACCCTAGAATCATAAACTCATTTTAATTGCTTGATTTAGGTTCTCTAATCATGAATGCTTATGCAATGATGATGATGACATGGCTGGTTTTGGGTTAACGTAACACCGGGGGTGTTACATTATATTCCCCTTAAAAGGAATCTCGTCCCGAGATTCAAAGCTTAGGACTAAGTAATGGAAAAGGAAATATGTCAAGCAAACACATCTTACATGGTTTCATAAGGGAGGTAGAAGGGTTTATATTACTAGTCTCATGTTTTCGGAAAGTCACAATTCTTAGAAACGAATCGTGGCTTAGGAGAAGGAAGGAAGAAACTCCGGGAAAGGCTCATTCAAGAATTTCTTAAACCAATTTATTCCAAAGATCACATCTATGTTTTCTCTTCAGTACTATCAGATTCATGGGATAGAGATATCCTCCAAGAGGTATAGGAACTTGATATATCATTTCCGTGTGTGTATACGCCCTCCCGGCAATTGCACCAAAACACATCCTTAATTTCTTTTTATAGGAATTTCATGCTTTGTAACAAAAGGACGATTTATAAATGTATGCGATGCACCAAGATCAAATAATATAAGTGCAGGGTGACTGGTGACAAGAAACATACCCATTAAAATAGATTCTCCTTCAAGAACATTCCCAGCTTGAACGTGATACACACGCCCAGGTTTCTTTCCGTCATTCACCTTCGGGACATACTGTGATTTACCCCTGCCTTGACCCTGATGCTGCTTATTGCCCGACCCTTGCTGGAGGTTGGAAGTATTCTGGATTGGGTAGGGGCAATATCGAACATAGTGTGGCTCTCCACAATTAAAACATCGACCTCTACCAGTGGACGAAGCCTGGGGAGTTGATGGAGTGGGAGTTCGAATACCCTGGGTATTCGGCTGCTGTGGATAACGGGATGGCTGGTGGGTATGCTGAGTATGGTGGAATATAATCTTCTGATGTTTCTGATTTCCGCCAGATGGGTTAGAGGAAGCACGCCGCTCTTCACTCTTCTGTTTCAGCATGGATCTTTCATAGGATATGGCGATATCCACCGCCTCATAGAAGGTGGCAGTTGGGTTGGCAGTAAGGTGAGTTTCAATATCATTCTTTAAACCCCAAACAAAACATTTCTTCTTTTTGCTATCAGTATCCACATGCTCGGGTGCATATTGTGATAATTGACTAAACAGGTTCACATATTGCACCACTGATCGACCACCTTGTTTTATTGCTAGAAACTCTTCCAAATTGGCTTGCATTACTCCGTCGGGAATGAAATGCCTTGACGGAAGGCATCTTGAAACATAGCCCAAGTAACTTGTTGTCCGACTGGCTGACGTGCAAGGAAGTTTGCCCACCATGCAGATGCAGGGCCTCTCAACTGTTGGACAGCAAACTTGGGTTTCAACAAGTCGGGACAACCCTCTAGCAGGTCAAACTTTAGATTTATAATACAAAGCCAGTCATTAGCCTCTAAAGGTTCCTCGGCCACAGTAAAGACCGGGGGGCGGGTCTCGGTGAAATCCGCATATGTGACTTCGTCGTGATTACGGCGACCATGATTCTCATATGGTGCATTCTGATTCTGCGACCCATTTCTCGCAAATGCACGAGAATTCTCTCGTAGTGGCATTTACTAAAGCCGCTCTTGCGCATCGCCCAAAGACCGGGTGTCTTTGGTGGTGCACAAGGGACCGCACCTTCCTCGTGTGAAGAACCAAAGACGAGTGTTGCCGGACATCTGTTATAGACGAGATCATATTTATACACAAGCAAAGCCTATAAGATTGAGATCCTTAGGGCTAGCAAGAATAGGATTGATTTTACTTAGCCCAACCACTTATTATCGGGGATATGATTCTTTAAACAAGTGAATTAAACATGATGCAGGATCGGACCTACGGGTCAAGCAAAAGACTTTTTAAAGTAACATAAGCATTCTTTTTTAATAATAATATAGGGCAAAAAGGAAAACAACATGATACTCCGCTTAAAACTCTTTTAAATAGCACCTAGAAAGGCTACTAGAAAGAATTAAGACGGAGCAGAAGCAATTTGGACCAAACCACCTTTAACTTTTGGATCCAAAATATTTTGAAGTTTTCAAAAATTAACACTGTGAGTATTTTTGCAAGTACCGCTCCGATACCCTCTGTGGCAGAACCTTCTAAACTATATGGCCCACAAGCACCTGACATTGTCCCTAAGACCTCATCGACCATACTTGTGTACCACATAACCTAAAAGAGTTCTCGTCGGGTGGATCCCCGATAAACCACGATCACTCCCAGGATCGATACTTACAGAGACATCACAAGATTACAACAGTTTTCATACAAAATACCGAGTAGCGGAAGACTTACAATAACTTAATTTACAAACCTTTTGTTAAACTTATACAAACCAGAGTAGCATTATTACAAAACAAATGGAAGTATCATTACTTAACTTTATTACAATCACACAACGAAAGCGCCCGCCCACGGGCCACACAATCTACTTTCGTCGGTCACTTCATCAACGACCGTCATGCAGCAAGGGGCCGTAGCACACTTGCTCACACGGTTCACCCGCAATGGGGTTAAACAAACCCCGAGTACAAAAAAGTACTCCGCAAGACTTACCCGACCAAAAATTGGGGAGAAGACTCAGGAATGCTGGCTAAAAGGAATCAAGGTGAGGCTTTAGCAATATCAAAAGACACCCTTTTATGAAAAGAGATTAAGCGAATCCTTACTTTAATAATCACTTGTCAAACAAATGCCGGATTCAAAACCTTTCATTCTCACACTTTCATCATTACTACGATGCTGACGCTTGGTCAAGTCTCCCATATCGTGGAGCAACGACGATTCGAATCGCTTATATACCCAACTAGGGCTTCCTAGCCACACGATGTATGCAGGACCGTACATCTTACATACATCAACTCAACGCTTAGATTTCTCCATACCAGAACGGGTGTACAGTACACCACCTCTCTACGGCCGCTCGGTCACTTCGGCGGTGCGCATCGTAGGATGGGTACACGCTACTATCCGTTCTAGTAACGAATAGTCCAAGTGGAGCTTACCGCCATTAGCATGCGACTAGTACTATCCAATAACCATCTTGACCACAGGATCACCACAACGAATGGTCCTTAACCGACACAAGTGGACGACACTACACCAGGGCACTAGCCCTTCCTGGTGCAAGTCACTCCACCGACGTCTCGAGTTACTCATCATCATGTTCTTGTTGTATATCATTGACCCCGTCGAAACAAGGATAAACAACAAGCAACATCAGGTTTTCGTAAATTCCCTTCAGGGAGTATTGTTATCACCTTTTGAAAACAATTTATCAAAACCTACACTAGTAGCAAGGCTAAGCGCAACTAAGCATTTCGAAATCAAAACAGGTGTACAGGGTAATGTAACAAGGTACGGTAAATGCATCAAAGCAGGATAGCATACAACTCCTACACCTAATGCATTATATCATCACATGAAATCATAAAAGATTTTTTTTTGAAATACAAGGGCGGGTTTAGATGCATCCGGGGCTTGCCTTGGGGCTTGACGAAGTTAGGAGCAGCTATCCAATCACCGAGATCGATCCAACCTTCTCACGATGATCACTTTCTTCAAGAACTGGAGTTGGATTAACTCCCTCCGCAGACGGCACAGCTACACGAGTGGAATGCATGATTACGATGCAGTAATAAAAAGAGCATGCGATAATGATGCAACGAGCGTTAATCTATCTTGAGTACAACTTTCCTTCACGGTAAGGTTGTAATACGGAAGTATAACTAGCGTCGACGACGACGGACTAACGATACGCAATCAACATGAAATGCCGAAGGTCATTAGGGTTAATGACCTAGGGTCATCACTTAATCCCAAAATCGCAACCCTAATAGTGATTAAGGGTGATTACTAATTTATTAACCATTTTTACAGTCGTTGAAAGCCACTAATTAACTTGCTAATTGGAGATTAATTAAAGATTAATTAAACCCTAATTAATCAATAAATTAACTAATTAAACATTAATTTAAACAAGGTATTAATTAGGCATAATACAAAACTTAATCAAAACAGGATCAAATTTCATAATTAAGATCATTATCATCTAATTAGCACACAAAACAAATTTCATAATTTTTGGAGTTATATCTTAATTATTAAAAATCATGGAAGTGGCATTTATCAATTTAAAGAGCAATTTTATTTATAAACAAAAGTTACAGGAAAACTGAAGTTAGTATTTTTCCTGAAAAGGGCATATTACAAGGAGCACACACATATTTTTCTTTTATTTTTAACTGCCCAAAATAATTCAATTACAAAAATATGAAAAAAACAGGCTCGAAAAATCAATTTGGAAAAAAAAACTTTCTCCTCTTCCCTCGGGGCACTATGCGGCCCGAGCGGCCCATTGGCCTGCTCGGCGCAGCAGCGCACGGACGGCTCCAGCCAAGCGTGGCCCGGCGCCTCTCTCTCTCTTTCTCCGACCGACGGTGGCCCCACCCGTCGGATCCTTCTCCCTCCCCTTCTTTTCTCCGGTGGGCAGCGGAGCAGCGGCGGCCGGCGGCGGTTTTCGCCAACGGCGGCTTTCCCGACGAAACCGATTGCTCCAACGCACTCCTCGCATCATCCCGCACTCATCAAGCTACTATACACCTTTAGCCGACCACGGGGAGCACCCATGGCGGCGACCACGGCGGCTTCAAGCCGCACGACGGCGGCGACGGCATGCCAAATGACACACACGAATCCGACTCAAACGAAAAAGGCTAAAGCTGTAGGGTGCTCACCACAACACGTTTCGTGTTGGTTCAAAAAAAACCGAGCGAGCGGATGAACGTGACGGTGGAGCAGCGGCGGCGATGGACGTAAACGGAACGACGAAGTGGTTCGGGCTACTCCGCGATGTCAAGGAGCGGGGAAAGGCTCAAACGGGCGCAAAGAGATTGCGGAGCAGTGTGCAAACAGAATTGGGCAGTGGTGTCACGTGGTGGGTGTGCTTCCCGGCGATGAGATGGCGGCGGTGGCGGCAGAAGAAGAAGGAAAGGAAGAAAAGGCGGCCGGCTTGAGCTTTTATAGGGCTTGGACGTCGTGGTGAGGTGGCGGGGAGGGTTCACGACGAGGTTTAGGTGGATGGTAGTGCGTGAAAGCCGGAGAAAGCCCGAGAGCAGCCACGGCGACGGCGGCCGCCCGGCATGGGTCGAGTGCAAGGTGTCCCCCCCCCCCGTTGGCATTGTAGCGAGAAAGATATTTCCCTCTCTTCTTCAAATTACTCCCAAAATTGGAATAAAAGATGAAAAATTCCCAAAATACAGATTGTGCAAAATTTAATTCTCTACAACTTTCATTTAAGAAGTTTTGTCGGATTTCAAATAAATTTTGAATTTGGATTTCAAATTCAAAAGGAGGGCAAGACCTAAATTTTAAGGATTTCAAAATTACTTTCAAATTTTCAATAAAAGATGAAAATCTCCAAAAATAAAAGTTGTTCCATTTAGCAAGATCTACAACTTTCATGTAGAAAGTTTTTCATGAAACTGAATAATTTTTGAATTAGAGTTTAAAACTCCAAAGGGGACACTTTTCAATTTAAAGAACTTTTGAAATTATTTAAAATTTTATTCAAAAACTTGAAAAACTTTGTATACCAAAGTTGTAGAGCTCAAAGAGATGCACAAACTGTACTTTTGGAGTTTTCCCAAATTTTGAATATTTTGAGATGAAATTAAGAAGGGGGCAAAAACATTTTGAATTTCGTGGATTTTGAAAAGGAACTTCAAATTGAACTTTTGGGCAATTAATTAATGGTGTTGTGGTAATTTTCAAACCCAACCAATAGCACACTTTCAAAGTACAAAGCTCATACTTTGAAATAGTACCAAAGTTTGGCAACTTTTATTTGCAAAATTAATTATGGTTAGCTCCTCAAAAGTGAACTTGAAATTCAAATCCGATACTTAACCCACTAGGGTTAGGGTTTGGGATTCGGATTCCAAATTCAATTTTGATTCTTTCTTTTGCATCATTTGACTTGTAAAACATCTTTGGGATGTGAGTCGTGGTTAGACAAACACTTGCAAACACCGGGGGTTGATTTCAATTGATTGCTTTTATGGATAAAAGTAAACATGTGAATGAAATTTAAATTATCAACACATACACATGTGATATAAAGGAACTCAATCAAACCCTAGAATCATAAACTCATTTTAATTGCTTGATTTAGGTTCTCTAATCATGAATGCTTATGCAATGATGATGATGACATGGCTGGTTTTGGGTTAACGTAACACCGGGGGTGTTACACTAAGGCAAGGCCAGCACGAACGAAGAGGTGGATAAATAAGGAAGCTAACACTAGTACACAAAGCATTTGTCTTGACGGTAGGGATTTATTTCCACTGGCGGTTTTATCTTGGAGACGCCACTGAAAATCGACAAGCGGGCCCCAGCTTTAGAACCGCCAGGTGGAAAAGGGCTAGCAGCTGCGGCGGTTCCTTAAGTGAACCACCGGTGTAAATGGCGTCATTTACACCGGGCGGTTGACTTAAGGAACCGCCGCTAATGATTTCACTGGCGGTTTCCTTATATCAACCGCCCGGTGAAAATGAAACCATTTTCCACAAAGGCGGTTTCCTTAAGTCAACCGCCGGTGGTGATCTTCTCCTATATATACCCCCTTCTTCCTCCCCCCCCACCACGCCCAACGAATCGTAGCTCGACACGCTTCTTCCATGGAAGAGCTTTGGAGGTCCAGATTTCATTAAATACAAGGGGGGAGGTTTTGCTCTTGATTTCTTCGGAGGAGGTGACTAAAAAGGTTAGTTTATGTGTTTCTTGCCTCATTTCCCCATTCTTGCTCAATCCAACCCACTTTTGAATCTAGGGTTTCACCTCATGAGAGAGAGAAGAGTAGCTAGGTTTTAGTTTTTTCTCCATAATTCTAGTCACTATTTTTTTAGGGTTTCTTTTATTTTAATATTTAGTTATGTTTAGTTTAATTAGCTATTAGTGATGTTTTTTAGTGGTGATTCTTTAATTATGGTTTCATTAAATTTTAGTTACTCTTATTTATATTGATGCTTGCAATTAGTGTTTGTTTATTTATGTAGTTATATTTTGTTTAATATAATATGTAGTTATGTTTTTTAAATCAAGTAGTGGTGAGGCTTTGATTAGGGTTTCATTATTTAGTCTTCCTTTAGTTTGTAGAGTTTAATTTACTATATTTAGTTCATTTAGTTGTGTTTAGTCTTTTTAATTACTAATTTATTTGTCATATTGATGCTTGAAAATTAGTTTCTCTTTAATTGTTAAGTTTTATTTTATTAAATTAAGCAGTGGTTAGGCTTTCATTTGGGTTTCATTAAGTAGTCCTCCTTTATTTTTTTTAGGATTTCATATAATAAAATGATGCTTTAATTTATTATGTTTAGTTCATTTAGTTGTGTTTAGTCTTTTTTATTTACTAGTTTATTTGTCATATTGATGATTAAAAATTATTTTCTCTTTAATTATTAAGTTTTGTCTTGTAAAATTAAGCAAAGGGTTAGTCTTCCTTTAGTTTTTAGGATTTCATCTAATAAAATGATGCTCTAATTATTTAGTTATATTTTGTTTAATTAAGTATCGGTGATTCTTTAATTAGGGTTTTATTATTTACTATTGCTTTATTTATTATTGAGAGGCGTATTTATTTAACTAGTTGTTTTAACTATATGTGATTTAGCCCAGACGTGTGTTATTTGAGAAACATACAAGCGAGGAGTTCTTTTCATCTATAATCCATTGAAGAAGTTTGCCGATCATCTTAAGGTTTGTTAGTAATTATCACAGAACATTAATGTCTTCATTTTAGTGATTACATTATTTAAATCTATTAAACTCTATAACAGGTAACAATGGACAGAGCATTCTAGATGTATAACTTAGACAGAGTAGATCCATCCTACGTTCTTGAGGTCCGTAGGTTTATCGATGCAGCTAAAAATCATGCTTTAAAAACACAGACGAAGCACATATATTGTCCTTGCGCAGACTGCAGAAATCTTGTTGTTTTTGAAGACACAAGTCCAATCATGGCTCATGTGGTCTGTCGAGGATTTATGAATGATTACTTGATTTGGACAAAGCATGGGGAGGGAAGCTCTGCAACGTATGTAGCTGAAGACCCTATGAATCTCGGTGGCAATGGCCCAGATATGCTTGTTGACGATGTATACCAGTTCGGACATGAGACAGAACACCATTGTCCCCAAGAGAGTGAACATGTTGTGCCCGATGTTCATGATGATGATGATGCAAATGTTGGAGGAACCGACGCCAACGTAACTTCGTGGAGGATGAAGACACGCACTGATGGATGGCTGCACTATTGCATCGTCATACGGATCCATCAATGTTTTTCATGAAAGGGATGAAGGCCTTAAAAGCGCATGGCCAGCCAGAGCCCTTGTACGATGAGAGTAAGGGTTGCACCAAAGAGTTCACGACATTACGGTCATTAGGCTTAAGTTCTTGATGTTGAAGGCTAGGTACGGATGGTCCGATGCCAGCTTCGATGCATTATTGAGTACTCTTAGAGATATGCTTCCAAAGGAGAACAAAGTCCCTGCTAACACTTACTATACAAAGAAGCTAATCAGTCCGCTTACTATAGGTGTCCAAAAGATCCACGCGTGCAGAAACCACTGTATCTTATATCGAGGTGATTATAAAGACTTAGACAAATATCCAAATTGTAGTGCAAGCGGTACATGACGAAAAAAGACTATCTACAAGAGGAGAATGGAACTTCTGTTTCCAAAGGGAAGAAGAGAAAGAAGACCCAACAGAGTTCAAAACTCTACAACAAAGAAAATGAAGAAGAAGACTATTATGCCCAGAGAAAGGTTCTAGCTTTGGTGATGTGGTATCTTCCGGTAGTTGATCGTCTGTGATGTTTGTTTGCAAACCCTGAGGATGCAGAGCTTATGACCTGGCATGCTTCTGAGAAGCACAAAGTAGACGGAAAGCTTCGACATCCTACCGATGGGGAGCAATGGCAAAAATTCAATGCTGACCACCCAGAGTTTGCTAAGGAGACAAGAAATGTTCGGTTCGCACTGTGTACTGACGGAATGAATCCCTTCGCCGAAAGGATCGGCACGCATAGCACATGGCCGGTGCTCCTCACTATCTATAACCTCCCTCCACACTTGTTGCGTAAAGCGCAAATACCTTTTACTGACCATTCTTATTTCGGACCTACACAACCTGGTGTTGATATCGATGTATTCTTGGAGCCATTAATGGAGGAAATGAGAATATTGTGGGATACAGGTGTCGCCATGTTGGACGAATACCGGAAAGAGTCATTCACACTAAGAGCAATTATTTTTGTTACGATCAATGATTACCCAGCTCTCTTTGTATTGTCAAGACAGTTCAAGGGTAAGGTTGGTTGTGTAGTATGCTTGGATGAAACTTTTTACGTGTCCCTCAGTGCCTCCAACAAGATAGTATACATGAGACACAGGCGTTTCTTATCGAGAGGACACAGGTACCGCTTGAGAAAGATGGATAGATACTTTGACAATCACGACGAAACAAGGTCCACTGCTCCATCAGGTAATAGTAAAGGTCAAAGAGTGTACGAGATAGTTAAGAACATCAAGTTTGTATTTGGCAAGAAGACAAAAGATGGAAAAGCAAGAAAGAATGTGAAGCCAACTCCTGGAGCTATATTTAAGAAGATGTCAATTTTCTTTAAGTATTTGCCATATTGAAAAGAGTTTGACATACGGCACGCGGTCGATGGTATGCACATTCAGAAGAATGTGTTTGAAAGCATAATTGGTACCTTGCTAGATATAAAGGGTAAGACAAAGGAAGGATTGAGTTCACGTCAGGACCTGGTCAATTTGAAGATAAAACCAGAACTTCATCCAGTGTTGCTAGATAATGGAAAGTACCACCTCCCGGCAGCAAGCTACAACCTGACTACGGATGAGAAACATGCGATGTGTGTTTGGTTGAAGAAATTGAAAGTTCCAAATGGGATTTTGCTCTAACATTAATAGCATTGTGTCAATGAAGGATCTTACACTCACCAACTACAACTCACATGATTGCCATATGATGTTGACAACCTTTCTCCCTATTGCCATCGGGACAATAAGCCCAAGTGTTCTTAAAGATGGCAATCACACGGTTATGCTACTTTTTAACGAGATATCACGAATGTAATTGACCGAGAGCAGTTGGAGTCTCTTCAGGAATTCGCAGCTTGAGACAGTGTCACAGCTTAAGATATGTTTCCCACCATCTTTCTTTGATATAATAGTACACCTTGTCGTGCATTTGGTGACACAAATACAGGCTTTGGGTCCCATGTACTTGCATGAGATGTGGACGTATGAACGTTTCATGTCAATACTGAATGGGTACGTATCCACTCGTGCTCGTCCTGAGGCCTCCATGATAGAGGGATACACTACCGAAGAGGCCATTGATTCCGGAGGTCCATTCTGCAATAATTTCCTAAAAAACCAGATTGTAATAGGTTTGCCTCCGTCCCGACATGAGGGCAGACTACATGGGTGTGGGAGGATGGGCCGAAAATCATTCATCCCATTAGACTATAATGTAGTCCTTGAGGCGCATCATAACATCATGCATCAGCTCTCGATAATGGAGCCTCTGATCACACAACACATAGAAGAGCTAAGCGATCATAACCCTTGGCAAACAGAGGATTGGCTATCAAAGGAACACAAGCGTTGATTCACTTCATGGCTAATGGAGCAGAACATTCCAAATGGAGAAACAATTAAGCAACAAACAATCAAGAGGTTGGCAGCTGGACCATCTCGGCAGGTCACATCATGGCAGACCTATGACATTAGTGGCTTCACGTTTTGTACCACTTCTAGGGACAAAAAGAGCATGGCGCAAAACAGTGGTGTTCGTTGCGAGGCCATAGATGATTCAAATGAAAACGCTACATACTATGGCTTCATTGAGGAGATATGGGAACTAGACTATGATTCATTTAAGACGCCCGTGTTTCGATGCCAATGGGTTGATAACAAACATGTCACAGTGGACAACTATGGCCTGTGAGTTCTTGATATAAATAAAGTAGGCTACAAGGATGATCCCTGGATCCTTGCTATCCGTGCTGCACAGGTCTTCTATGCCGAACAGATCCTTTCTAAGGAAGAGAAGAAAAGTAGCAACAAGACCAAGCATGTAGTTCTTCCTGGAAAGCAACAAGGTTTAGGAGTTGATGGTGTAATTGACCTAGATGACTTCAACTATTTCGGGCACATGTCTCTCTTTGAAGATCATCCTTTGAAGATAAAGAATGTTAAGCGTACCATCCTAAAAAATTTATTGCCATGGGTGCGCCACGATAGAGAAGGTAGAACAGTAGCTGGCTAGCTAGATTTTATATTAGTTAAATATCAGTCAATGTCATGTGTAACAATTTATCGCTTGTAATTTGTACTCATTAATTAGTCTATCTTGATATTGCTCTTCAACTTATTTAAGTCCTTTTCTTTCTACTACTTTAAGTCCTTTTCTTTCTACTTCTTTAAGTCCTTTTCTTTCTACTCTCTTCATATTTAGCAACCATAAATAGCCTACAAAAATTACACTACAAGGAATATAGCCTTAAAAAAAGAACCTAAAAGAATTAACCTAAAAGAAACTACAATAAATAATATAAAAGTAATATACTAAAAGAAAAACTAAAAGAAGTATAGAAATAACATAAAAGAATTAGCATAAAAGAAATAACCTACTTCTTTAAGTCCTTTTCTTTGTACTTCTTGAAGTTAATAACATAAAAGAATTAGCATAAAAGAATTAGCATAAAAGTTAATAACCTTTTCTTTCTAATTGTTTAAGTTCTTTTCTTTCTACAAGCAAAAACAAATAAGTCTACAAGCAATAACCTAAAGAAAAATAACCTACAAGTAATTGCCTTAAAGAGATAAGATAAAAAAATAACCATAAAAGAAATAACCTAAAAGAAATAAGCTTAGTTAAAATTAATGCCACTCGGCGGTTGTCTAAAAAGAAATTGATTAAGGGAAAAAAATAACCTAAAGAATTAACCTAAAAGAAATAACCTAAAGAAATTGATTAAAGAATTCACCTAAAAGAAATAAGCTTAGTTAAAATAACCTAAAGAATTAACCTAAAAGAAATAAGAATTAACCGAGAAGAAATTGATTAAGGGAAAAATCATTTCCACAAAGGCGGTGGACTAAGAAAACCGCCCGGTGGAAATGGTTTCCACAGGCGAAGTTTCTTAGTCCACCGCCTCGTGGAAATGCATTTCTACAGGCGGTGGACTTAGTGAACTGCCAGTGGAAATCGTTTCTTTCCGGGCGGTTGTCCTAGATAACCGCCTCAGTAGAAATGCTGCCCTTATATATACCGCCCACCGACTTGAAATTTTCACAAGTCCGGTGGGCGAAGCTTTTTTCAAAACGACGCCGTCGGCTGCCCGTGATTTCCGTCGAGCCACGCGCCGCCAATTGACGGCCAAGGGAGCACCGCCGCTGGAGCCGTGCCCACCGGAGGCCGCCCCGCCGAGCCTTCCTCCACGCCGGAGCTAGCGCCGCCTCATCCGCGCCCGGCCGCCTGCATTCCCATCCTCTCACTGCGCCGGTGAGGAAGAACCCTCGTGTTTAGGTTGTCCATCGCGTGAGCACGACCTCTCTTGCGGTGAGGAAGAACCATGCGGGTGCGCCCGGCGTCTTGCGGCGGCGGGCGATTCTCGCGCGGCGGCGGGCGGCGGGCGGCGGCGGCGGGCGGCGCCCGGGCCGTGCCTAGGGCAGCGCCAAATAGCAGGGGCGGCCCAGCACGCCCACCCGACGCGCTTGTGCTTGTTGGGCCATCATTTTGGGCCCAAAAGGCCCAACAAAGGGCCTTTTTTTTTTTTTTTTAGTAAATAATTGTTAGCAATTGTTTCTTGTAATTAGAAAAATTTGAAAATAATAATTGTACTAAGTATTACTATTAAGTAAAACTAGTAATTATTATTTGTATTAATTAGTAATAATTGTTAGCAATTGTTGTAATTAGAAAAATTTGAAAATAATAATTGTACTAAGTATTACTATTAAGTAAAATTAGTAATTATTATTTGTATTAATTAGTAATAATTGTTAGCAATTGTTGTAATTAGAAAAATTTGAAAATAATAATTGTACTAAGTATTACTATTAAGTAAAATTAGTAATTATTATTTGTATTAATTAGTAATAATTGTTAGCAATTGTTGTAATTAGAAAAATTTGAAAATAATAATTGTACTAAGTATTACTATTAAGTAAAATTAGTAATTATTATTTGTATTAATTAGTAATAATTGTTAGCAATTGTTAGCAATTATTTGTATTATATCCTCGCTCTGGTAGCTTTTAAATTATATCCTTGCTCTATTAATTAACAAATACCTTCGTGATACCCGCCAAATCATCGTGCCACCGTCTTCTCATCGTTCCCATACCACCGTCTTCTCATCGTGCCAGCGAATCACAGTACATATTTCCTAATGACTTATTATTATTTTATAATGACTTAGTGTTATTTCATATTGAGTTAGTGTTATTTCCTAATGACTTAGTGTTAGTGACTTGGTGTTATTTCATAATTAGTTAGTGTTATTTCCTAATGAGTTAATGTTAGTGACTTACTGTGATTTCGTAATGACTTAGTGTTATTTCTTAAAGACTTAGTGTTATTTCCTAATGACTTATTGTTAGTGACTTAGTGTTATTTCCTAATGACTTATTGTTAGTGACTTAATGACTTAGTGTTAGTGACCAAGTGTTTTAGTGGTATTTACTTAATGACCTTGTGGTATTTCGTAAAGTGTTAATTCCTAATGACTTAGTGTTAGTGACTTAATGACTTAGTGTTAGTGACTAAGTGTTAATTCCTAATGAGTTAGTGACTTAATGACTTAGTGGTATTTACTTAATGACCTTGTGGTATTTCGTAAGTGTTAATTCCTAATGACTTAGTGTTAGTGACTTAATGACTTAGTGTTAGTGACTTAATGACTTAGTGTTAGTTCCTAAGTGTTATTTCCTAATGACTTAGTGTTAGTGACTTAATGACTTAGTGGTATTTACTTAATGACCTTGTGGTATTTCGTAAGTGTTAATTCCTAATGACTTAGTGTTAGTGACTTAATGACTTAGTGTTAGTGATTTAGTGTTAGGTCATAATGACTTAGTGTTATTTCCTAATAACTTATTGTTAGTGACCTAGTGTTATTTCCTAATGACTTAGTGTTAGTGACTTAGTGTTAATGACTTATTTAATTTGAAGTTATCGAGAAGATGACGTCTCCAAAATCTAAAGACCATCGACATTTAAGAGCAGCGTGCAGAGTCACCCACTAAGACACACACACCCCTGGAGGCACGGTGAGTCTCATGGCATTAAGAAGCCTTGCCTTTTTTTATAGGCGGTGACCCCTATCAAAGTAACTAACATAGTTATTACCATGCATAGAACTGTAAATCCTCTGGAAGAAGAAGAGCAGCGTGCAGAGTCACCCCAAGCGGAAGAAGGACAAGAAGAAGATTTCCATGGTGACATGTTGGAAGAAGAGGAAGACGACGGCAACCGAAGTGATCCATGCCCTAGCATAGATAGACAACGCGATAAAAAGTGTTGACCCGGATTATGATCCATATGATGAGGTATACTTAGTACATAAAAACCAATACTTCCCTTCGTAGTATTATACTCATAATGATCCTTACACTCTTGAATTCCTTCGGCCAGGAGGTTTTGTCTCAAATGCGGGAACTTCTTGCGGAAGAAGAATACGTGCCTCAAGACGAAGCACCAGAAACGACTGAGACAACCACCTCCAAATCAAGAAAAAGGAAACAGAGTGACCGGAAACGTGGTGACCGAGGAACAAACAAGTGGCCAGAGAAGACATATATAGTTCCTAACATCGGCCCAAAAAGAGAGCCTCTAGTGTTTGATGAGGTGGCGGCCAAGATAAGGAACGCAATTGGTTTTCTGGTCAGGGATAAATTGGACATCACAATCACTAGGTGGAAGGATGTGGATGCGAGTAAAAGGAAAGAGCTATGGGATAAGTTTATAACAAGGTTTGTTTTCCCTACGGGGACAGATGAGAAACTTACGAAGGGGTATTTTTTCAAGCAGATTGCAACATCATTCCGTAACTATAGATCTGAGATGAATACTAAATTTCTCAAGCATGGGTACGACCCAACGAGCAAGTATAAGATCACAAAGCCAGCGGTGGGGAGATATTCAAGGCGCAGAAGAACGACCCACCGCCAAAGCCAAGAGTGAAGTCGCTTCAAAGACTAGCAAGGAAGAACAAATACCACCACCACCTTGGCACCGGTGGTTACAAAAAACAAATTCCGAAATGGCAGGCAGAGGAGGAGGAGCTAAAGAAACAAGGGCTTTCTGTGCTATCAGAGGAAGTTGGCGAGCGGACGGCAAATTGGCTCAGAGGTAGGGGAACAAAACAAACTGCTACCGGTGTGAACTGTCCCAAAGACATCGCAGCCCCAGCTGATAAGATGTTGGAGCTAGCAGTGGAGGTCAAACAAGGGAAACTCAAGCCACAAAGGGAGAGAGACATCCTGAGTATTGGACTGGGCAACCCTGAGCATCCTAGGCGTGTACGAGGCATCTCCTCGAAAATGGGATGGAAAGAAGGATTTGGTGAGGAGTGGGTGGGCATGTATAAGAAACGAGATCAATATAAGGAAGACATGCAGCATTTTTTTGAGAAAAAGGCTAAGGAACAATTCAAAAACATGATGTCAGACTTTCTAACAAATCCTGATCCACAGCTGGTGCAGAAGTTAGCTAGTGTAGTGTCTATTCAGCAGATGATCACACAAGGCCCACAGATGCAGCTCGTTCCAGCACAACCCTTGCTTGGAGGTCAGGAGCTGATGTATGGCATGCCCGCTCAATCTGCTCCCTTTCCAAGTAGTGTGGGGTCTACGGGAAACACACACCACTACCTTGTGGATGACATCGATGGGCCGACACCTTGCAAAATGCTCATACGATATGGTATGAAGCATCAACGTACAAGGGAGGTAGCCACGGGCTTTGCGATCCCTGGACGTGACTACCACGGTGATCCTATTCCAGAAGAGTACTGCAGGGTAGAAGTGCTGACGGTGGTCACAGGCTACGAGGATGACATGCTAGAAATTTCTGGTCCCGAGGGTATTGAGACACTCGGACAGGCCATTCATAATTTCATCCTGTGGCCTCGAAGAGATGTCCAGTTGACCCAGCCACCACCTTCCACGAAGCCCCGCCGAAAACTCGAGAGTCAAGACTGATCTCACCCGTGAACAGGATCCAAACCCACCATCACCCCCTGCTACCGATCCTTCAAGAACCCCACCGTCAACATCGAAACCAGCAGGATCTCCTCCACAAACACGTACACCAGTCCGTGAGCCTGCTTCGTCCCCACCGCCTCAAGACATGGAAACATCGCCTTGGACACCACCGCCGCCACCAAAGAAGACCCAGGAAAACCCCCCAAGAAGAGGAAATTTTCTATTCCCAAATTGGTTTCCCCATACGAGCCGAAGAAAAAACAGCTGGGACTGCCAAATTTTTGGAAGGGATTGCGCTTTCTCGCAAGTCAACTACCGTTGACTTAGCTGAGCAAGAGAAGGAAGTAGAAGCAGCAAAGATCCAAGCACTAAAGATAGTGAGGCCAATATGGGATGACTATCAAAATGTCCCTGATAAATATGTACCCGGCAGGCCTCTACTGAGTTGGGAACGACTCCAAAAGCTCCCGCCTGGTATAAAAAGACTTCATGACTGGTACATGCGGGCGGCTCAAGTCGGGATCGACGCAATCCAAGTAAACATACCACCAGCTGCTTTCATAAGTGAACGAGACACGGCTTTCGTTACTTTTGAGGACATATGGTTGATGTTTAACCTTAAGCGGCTCGACGTTCAGCTCGTCACGCTATTTGCATTGTAAGTGTACCTCTCGTACTAACATGAACTTTCATTTATTATTATTGACTTCTATCTTGTGCCTTACAGAATGCAATATGATCAAGACGAGTTCGTGTACGGTCCCAGTCCAAACAAGAATGAATTCAAACGGACTGGGTACCTAAGCCCGAAAAAAATATGCGAGAATGAGCACACCTTTCGAATTGGTGACGACAACGAGAAATTGAAGGGGTTATTAAAGAAAGACAAAGAAAGGAGAATAAAAGATCTGGAGAAGGATCATGAGACTAGATACGCCACCTACATAGGCAATGCATTGCTCCAGTACAAATAAAGGGAATGCGTAGTTGCCCCTTATAACTTTAGGTAAGTATGGGTTCATATACATACATCAGCTTAAGCATCGATTTATATAAATGCATAACAACTTGGTTTCAATCGTGCGCAGCGACCACTAGATATGCTTCTTCATTTGTCCTAGGGACCGAAGGATGCTGGCCTTTGACTCCGCCGATTACCCACCTCAAAGATATGCAAAATTCCAAAGCATCGTAGAACGGTAAGCCGATAAAATGTACCATGCATCTTCTAATCGATGAGAGTTTAAGATTGCTGCTAACTGATTCTTTTTGAGATCATAGATGTTGGAGATTCTATAAACTTAGAGGTGGAGTGTTTGACGAGTCCATGGCGGGGCAGAAAATAAGATTTTTTAACAAGTGGCCGGTACGTAAATTTATGAATCAATATCATGCAAGTTACATATATAAGATGTTATTACAAGTAAATAACTCTATGCAATTTATGTAGTGCCATAAGCAACCAATCGGTTTGCTGCACTGTGGATTCTACATGTGCGAGTTCATGAGAACGGCCGGACGGTACATCAGGAACCCTAATAAGGTACCACTAATAGTAACGTTTGTATTTATATCGTTAACAATGCAAATTTACTAAGACACATGGAAATATATATAATGCTTACAAACTTCCTTTTCAGGCATATCAAGAAGCGGAGTCCGAAAACTTCGACGACCTAACTCTGTACGGAATAATTGAGGATCTCTGCTCATTTATCATAAGAGAAATTATTCCTACAGAGGGAAAAATATCACCACCCGAAAGCCCCCTTTAGCGAGGCCAGAGTTCAGAGCGCTAAGGGAAATTAGCGCTCTGAATTTAAGTCGAAAAGATTATTAGATTACTCTCCAATGTAAATTTTATTATCACATGGTGGCCACAAAACAATTTTGATGTAAACAATGTATGATGTAATTAAATTGTTAATGATGTATATATGTATATAAGTATTGTATGGTATAATTACTTTTTCTTGATGTATTTGTCATAATTAAATAGCCTTTGTATTGATCATAGTAAGAGAGAAAGATGAGGAGGGGAGAAGGGAGGAAGATGGGGGGGAGAGAGGAGGGAGGGAGGGGGGAAAGAGGAGGGACAGAGAGGGACAGAGATGAGGGAGGGAGGAGGACAGAGAGGGCGCCAATTCTAAAAATGAAAATTCAAATGAATTTTGGCGGAAAAACATTACCACTGGCGGTTCACCTAATAAAACCGCCAGTAGAAATCCATTTCCACTGGCGGTTCCTTATGTGAACCGCCAGTGAAATGCCATTTTCACTGGCGGTTCACATAAGGAACCGCCTGTGAAAATTGATTTCCACAGGCGGTTTTCAAGCAACCGCCAGTGAAAATACAACATTTTCACTGGCCTCTTGCACAGGCGGCGGGCCAAAACGCCAGTGGCGAGGCCTCTAGAACCGCCTGTACAAATCATTTGTGTACTAGTGTAACAAGAGCCAGTACAACACCACGTACTCAAGTACTCGGATCCCTGTTCCGCCAAGTCCGACTTCGCCAAGCTGCATGCTGTGTCTCAACTTTTGAGGGCACGATAAGCTACTACACCTGCACGGGAGTCCTACTCTAACTCCGACTCGATCCCAACCAAGGAACGTCTACTGCATAAAACAGGAGACTTCTTGGAATCCATATTTGGCACAGCAAATAATATATATCGTGCATATATATCAAACATGCACGGTCACATGCTGTTCTGATCAACAAGCAAGGAAAGGAGGAAGGAGCACCGAAGACAAGCAGGGCATTTGTGCATGCACGGGACTAACAAGCAAGAAAGGATGCAAACTAATTGAGGATTGAAGGAACTCGAATATACACATATACAAGCAAGAAAGCAAGCGATTGGCAACACACACGTACACAAAAGACTTACGTACAAGAAGGTACACAGCAGCTCAAAAAAATAATCAAGGCCAAGACATTTTTACACGTTCAAGGCCATCAGTAAACAAAGCTAGAAAGATCCGATCAAATCAGCCGTGCGGATACGTTACATCAGACAAGAACTCTTTTGACTGCATTGAAGACTCGATGACCACCTCAAGATGAGCAACTACATCCGAACAGCTCGGAGAAGAGAAGAAAAACCTCACAGACAAAACGCCTACAGAAACCAAAAATCGGCTTTCGAACAACTCGGCGACACAGAGAGCAATAATATGAGGAGCCAATTAAGACAACATCGCAAGTTTGAAGAAGGAGCTCAACGACAACTAAGAAGATGTTTTACTCCAGGACCAAGCTTCAGAGAAGAAGTACCTAAATCAAGTTTCAAACCAGAAAGTACGTTCAGAAGATTCGAGAATGAAAGAACTCCAGGAAGAAGAGAAGATGAAAGAACTCATGGAGGATTTGAGAACAAGACAAGCGGAGGATACGACAGATTTCCTTGCTTCTCGGAACGACTACAGATGGTCAAGTAACCAGCCAAATTCAAGCCATCAAATTACTCCAAATACGACGGCAAGACAGAACCCAAGCAATGGCTCAGGGTATATTCACAATCAATCAAGCTAGCCGGAGAAGACGATGACGTCAAAGCACTCTTTTTTTCCTATGGCATTGGAGATGATGCCACTTCAATGGTTTGATAAGCTCAAAGAAGGGTCGATAAGATGCTGGGAGGACTTGCAGAAGGCTTTTTGCGACAACTTTGCAGGAATCATAACTCATTCGATCGCTGAGGTAGAACTCAAAGGACTCAAGCAGACGCCCGAAGAGACTCTAAGGAATTTCTATCGACGATTTATAGAAACAAAAGTTCAAATACATGATATCACAGAACGAGAGGTGATCGAAGCTTTCTCAAATGGGATCTATAAGAAATGGCAATTCCAGGATTTTGTTAGAGAAAACCCAAAGACAAATGAGCAGTTCAAGTAGACAGTAGAAAAGATTATCGAAGTGGAAAAAAGAACCCAAGAAAGATTTTCAGAAGAAAGAAGTAACTCAAAGAATCAAAGAAACAATTCTCAGAAAAGAAAGAGAGGGCCAGACCACACAACGGCTGTAGCAGACCAACCAAGAGAAGATCTTGAAAGCATGATGTGTCCATTCCACCCACAGGGCAAGCATACCCAAGGACAATGCTTCACATTGCGAAAAAGATATACAAAATAGCTACAGGATCAAGATATTTAAGAAATTTTATCCAGGATCGAGTTCATCACTTCAAACAGCATACGAGCTTATGGAAGGACATGAAGCCAATAAAAGTCTTGGGGACTTCGGTATAAAAAGGAGCCCGACTCCCCAAGCACAAAAAGCCATGAGAAGCTAGATTCAACAAAAAGAACCTGATCTCTTACTAAAAAGGGCATGGAATACATGGACGCGTGTACTCCATAACCCTAGCGGGCGTTTAAGAATAGAAACCCGCAAGCGGGGTGTTTCGTAATAGAAACCCGCAAAAGCGGGCGTTTCATAATAGAAACCTGCGACCGGTGCGTTTCGTAAAAGAACACCGGATCTACAAAAAGCGGGCGTTTCGTAATAGAAACCCGCAAAGCGATGCGTTTCGTAATAGAAACCTGCAGTCCGAGGGGAAAACCCCGCAGGCATCTCGGGACCAATACCCAGTACGTTTCGTAATAGAACATTAGATCTACAAAAAGAACCCAGAGCAAAAGAATTCTGGCATCTCCAAGGAGCACGACTCCAACTTCAAAGACTCAAAGCTATCAAACCAGTCAGGGCACTGGTATACAAAATCTACAATGCCTATGCAGCACTCAAGAACTTAGGTCCATTACAAGAGAAGCACACCAATCTGAAGGAAACAACTCTGGGTCTATAAAGAGCATGTGACTACGCTAAAAAAAGCCCAGCTTACATACCTGCATCAGAATAAGGAGGCATCAATAATCAGCCAAGTTCAAAACAACTTGGATTGAGCAGAAACAAGTCAGATTAACAAAAAGAACTCAAAACAGAGGCATCAAGAAAGAGCCAAGTTCAGAAGCAACCTGGATCGATCAAAAACAACTCAGATTGGCAAAAAAAACTCAGATGAAGGGCGTCAAAGATAAAAAACGTTCAATCAACTCAAGTATTCATCGCTTGAGATACTTGCATTAGCAAGCAAAGCTCGAGTGCTCGATCTTAAAGGAGAAAAAGAACCCTACTAGTAGGGATCATAAGAAAAAAAGAACTCCAACTACGCTCAGGGGCTCGATCTTAAGGGAGAAAAAGAACCCTACCAGCAGGGATCAGAAGAAAAAGAACTCTACCGACAGAGGTCGAAAGAAAAAGAACTCTACCGACAGAGGTCGGAAGAAAAAGAACTCTACAGACAGAGGTTGGAAGAAAAAGAACTCAACCGACAGAGGTCGGGAGAAAAAGAACCCTACCAGCAGGGATCAGAAGAAAAAGAACTCTACAGACAGAGGTCGGAAGAAAAAGAACTCAACCGACAGAGGTCGGGAGAAAAAGAACCCTACCAGACGGGAATAGAAGAAAAAGAACTCAACCGACAGAGGTCGGGAGAAAAAGAACCCTACCAGTAGGGATCAGAAGAAAAAGAACCCTACTAGTAGGGATCATAAGAAAAAAAGAACTCCAACTACGCTCAGGGGCTCGATCTTAAGGGAGAAAAAGAACCCTACCAGCAGGGATCAGAAGAAAAAGAACTCTACCGACAGAGGTCGGAAGAAAAAGAACTCTACCGACAGAGGTCGGAAGAAAAAGAACTCAACCGACAGAGGTCGGGAGAAAAAGAACCCTACCAGCAGGGATCAGAAGAAAAAGAACTCTACAGACAGAGGTCGGAAGAAAAAGAACTCAACCGACAGAGGTCGGAGAAAAAGAACCCTACTAGCGGGGGAATAGAAGAAAAAAAGAACTCAACCGACGGAAGTCGGAGAAAAAAGAACCCTACCAAAGAGGATCAGAAGAAAAAGAACCCTACTAGCAGTGATTAGAAGAAAAAGAACTCAACCAATAGTGATTGGGAGAAAAAGAACCCTACCAACAGGGATCAGAAGAAAAAGAACTCCAACCATGCTCGGGGGCTCAATCTTAAAGGAGAAAAAGGACCCTACCAGCAGGGATCAGAAGAAAAAGAACTCAACCAATAGAGATCGGAAGAAAAAGAACCCTACTAGCAGGAATCAGAAGAAAAAGAACTCATCCGACAAGAGATCAAGAGAAAAAGAACCCCATCAGCAGTGATTAGAAGAAAAGAACTCAATCAGGACACATCAAGTTTACATATGCTATCAAACTACTTCATACTGATCAAGTCAGGGTGCTAACTTTGAGCAGTATGTCCGGGGCCTTGATTAGTATATCTCAAACTTATTTCTTGACCCTGCTACAAGATTTCTACAGCGTCTTCTAGCAGGCTCGGGGGCTACAGGGTACATACCCTCAAAGAAGATCTTCAAAATTTTTTAAGGACCCTCCAACTTTTTGTTCCATAAAGCAAGAGGCTCGGGGGCTACACTCACTGAGTGCATTTTTTCAGGAAAAGTGCATCTCAGGTAAAGAAGCGGAAGCAGAAAGACCATCTCAAGATTTCACTTCAAAAGAACTCAGCTTCCGAAGCTCAATCATGAAATACCCGGGGGCTGTTCAACCTCGCAAACTATCATTTTCACAAGAACAGGAAGAAGAATACTACAAGACTCTGAAAGCAACCGAAAGGGAGGTGCAATTTATAAGCCCAGATCGGCGTACATGGACCAAGTTCACCAAGATAGAGAGGCACTGACAAAGATAATGAAAGAGGACAGTAAAGAGAGCAGCAAAAGAGCATATTCTAGGCATATCCCAGCACAGTAAAAGCCTCTACACCACCAGCTGCCAACGCCCAGCCATAAAAGCAGATATAAAGAGCAATAAAAGCAAGTCACGAGCCGTTATCCGTTTCCTACACAGAAGAACTCGGAAAAAGCTCAGGGGCTGCAGCTAAAGACAAGTGACGAGCCTCTGTCCGTTTTCTACACAGAAGAACTCAGAAAAAGCTCGGGGGCTGCAGCTAAAGGTTATCTGCACAGAAGAGTTCAGAAAAGCTCGGGGGCTACGCTTAAGAAGAATAAAAGCCATCGCCCGACTTCTTTTCTGACAAAAATAATTCAGAAAGCTCGGGGGCTACGCTTAAGAAGAATAAAAGCCATCGCCCGACTTCTTTTCTGACAAAAATAACTCAGACAAAGGCTCGGGCAACTCAGACGAAGGCTCGGAGGCTACAGGGCATACACCCTTAACTTTTTCTTTTTCTCAAGACCCTCCAGCTACTTATGAATAAGTAGCAAGAGGCTCGAGGGCTACACTCAATGAGTGCACCTACGGTGCACAACATAAGGAAAGGAAGTCTTCAGCTAGATCATTTCAAAGCATCACTCAAGAAACAAGGCGTTCTCCGAGTTCTACTTCAAAATGCTCGGGGGCTTGTCGATACGGGACGTAGACAACTATTCACCAGAACGGCTCCCGTCAGGACAAAAGCAAGAAGGCCGGATCCGAGTAGATAACGGATCATCCTAGTTAGACAAATAGAAAGTAACTTCTGTAATAGGAGCAGAACTCTTCCTACAAGTCCGACTAGGATTAGAAACCGCAGCTCTGGCTCCTCTTCTCTCATAAAAAGGAGCCAGAGCACCCTCTTTTATAACAGACGAACAATTCTCAATCATACATCAATCCAACGCAAAAGGCCAAGGCCGACTGGAGTAGGGCTTTTACTCGACGACGAGGGCTCGAACCAGGATAAACCGTGTGTCTCGTGCGTGATACCGCTGAGTTCTAGTTATTCGCCGAGATCCGAATCAACTGCTACGGGAACCCCGTGGCAGGCTATCGGTGGCTAAACACCGACAGTAACCTACACCAAAAAACAAACAGTGATATCAGTGAACAGAACGGCATCAATTTGTCTCGTTGGTGGGAAATCCTTTTGGCAGTAGTAGTAACGGTTTCTAAGGAATATTAAAAAGATAGCACAGCAGTGCCATGAAGGAATGAAGGATAATTCTTTTTTTGATTCAATGAAGGATAATTCTTCAGATAACTAATAGTAGAAGAAGACCATCACATCGCACTTGAAGCGTTGCCTGATGCAGGCAATGTCCTAGGGTTCCATCACTACTGGAAACTTAAAACTCTCTTACGGTGCACTACCGTCAGGGAAAATAAAAATATCGGCATGAAAATGTATGTATAGTCATAAAAAATAAAAATATCGCTATGAAATTTTTTATGGTGCAATTACCGTCAGGGAAAATAAAAAATACCGTCGGGGCTAGCTCGACAGGGGTAATTCCAGTTTTGCCTGACGTTTGGTCAGGGAATTTCAAATTTCCAGTAGTGCATCCCAATGAGCTCCAGGCAGCTTCCAGGAAGCTTGCCGGCCAGGCAAAAAATAAGACCCACGGCATCAACCAAACGTGCCCTAATAAGACCCACGGCATGCGATGGACTGGCAGAGCTCTCTCTCTCTCTCTCTCTCACTCTCTCTCTCTCTCTCATGAGCTTGTGATGTGCACATGACGACGGACGACTAATACTATTCTTTGCTTGCCGGAATCACAACAGTACTTGCCAGGATATTATCGTGCTTCTGCCCAAAGGCCATGAGGATAAGATTAAAAAAATAGAGAAGCAACGCCTTGTTAAAACTAACAGATTCGATATGTCCCGGGTGTCGCCCCGCGATAGGCACTAGCTGAAAGATTAGATTTGTATAAAAAAAATCTATCCCGCAAAGATCCTCGCTGGCTTCATGGGAAGCTGTGCACCAACCAAGGGACCTTTGCTCGGCTGAGCCCTTGCAAAGTTCCAAGAGGTTGTGCATGCCTGCTGATGTGCAGCAGCACACATACATAGAATTCCTTTTTCCCGGGACCGCGCCAGAGATCTCGATCTCCCATTCCCCCTAGCCACGTTCATTCAAATTCAATAACCAGAGCCTCTGAGCAATCGGGAGTCATGTGTTAAAATTCATTACTCGAGATAAAGTGAGCTCAGACGGCCTCAAAGGATCCTTAATAGTTGACGTGGTGATTTGAGATAAAAACGGACTATTTTATATGTTTATATATTATTGGACTCACACTCTTCTCTCTCATATTCTTGTGGTATGTGAAATAGATTAGCTATTTGCTCATCGCTAATAAATACTACTTTCTCTCTCTCTAATTTTTATACTAGTCCATCAACCCGTGCTCTCGCACGGGTTAGAATTTTAGAAAATATAAGTATTAATTATTATTATTTAATACATATGACTAATAAAGAAATATTTAGATTAAATTGTATTTTTTCTTTTATTTATTTTCTAACATAATAGATTTACTAAAGTATATATATAATTATTTTAAATTTGTTAGTTACTATTTCCGTGAGACTAACCTATATATGTTTTATTCATATTCATAATTTCTTTTGCATGGTACCGCTATATATTTTTAATATGAAATTACTTTGAGACCATACCATTAATTATAGTGACTCTTGCACCACGTATCTCATATATGGAGTCATGAGTCAATTTTATTATTGCAAATTTTATTATTGTTATAGACTTTCCCCCTTCTCAAGTTAAGCTGAAACTCGTGTGCTTCTTGCATATTATATTAACTCTCATTTTCACTTTTTAAAAATATAAGGATTTTAGTATGTAGACTATGTTCTTAAATATTGTACAATATTACAATAACATAAGTCATCATTTGAAACTTGGACCATGTCACTTAAGTCGTAGAGCTTGAACCTAGATCTAGGATAGGTGTAACAATGCTAAACTCAAAAGAATTTTGATACCTAAGTCATAAAATGATCAAAATTTTTACTCTAAAGTATTCTTAAAAGGTCAGAAAGAGATGATTGAATTTTTCTGTAAAGAAACTATATATGCAGTTATGGTTATACTACCAATATAGATGTGCTAAACATTTTAGTTTAAAATATATAAATCTATAGTTTAGCTTAATCAAGTTGTTACCACTTTTTGCATGTTAATAGTACAAATTCTGGAGATTAAATTATTATTATTTTTATTAAAAAGAGTCTTGGTGCTAGTAGTAAGTATTATAGCTACGTGGTTTGTTAAGTGATCATTTTCCCATGCTTTATAAGTTATTAGCATAAATATTTATCCTAGTGTGTACATGTTTATTTGATATACATGATGAAACATAGTATTATGGTTATTTAATGTCATGGGCAGAGAAGCCCGTAATTTTAAATTATATATATATACACTATACTTTAAGGATATTGATTTTTCAATAATACATTAGTATTGACATGTAGATTTGGGATACATTTTTGTTTATTTTTTATGATGGTTGAGGTAGATACAAATATAAAAGTAATTATCTTTGACCACAACACATATGGACATGTTGAATACAGACTTAGGAGGTTACTTTGCATTATCTTTCATAATGATAAAGGTGGATAATTTAAAATCATTAGTGCGTATTCAAATTATCTTTCATTGTGGCACAGTGGAGTATTTTGATATAGAGTTAGAGGATTTTTTGTTTATCATTTATAATGACAAAGCTAGGTAATTTAGATGCAATGTTAGGAGATTACTTTGAATTATGTTTCATATATAATGACAAAAGTGGGTACTTTTGATGTTTCTAGTTATTGCGAGAATTTCTATGATTTATTGTTTTTTCTAGCTCGTATAGTGAGAATTAATAATAGTAAGAAGGAGCACTCGATTTGTCCATATTGTGTTTCTATAAAATTAATTTACTACTTCATAGCTAGTAGTGGACACTTGTTAGCGTACCAGATTTTCTAAACTGCTATTTTAATTTTATTTAAGAAATGGAGTGCCAATTAAAAATGATGAGGTATTGTGTGGTTTATACACAAATGAATAGAATAATATTTACATGTTTGTATTTGTGCAACATGCTCAAGTGAGGCGTATTGGCCCGCATATAGTGCACACGGTGAGTACAATACATATCTAAACAAATATTATTATTGATGAAATTTTCTTTGTTAGCAGTAGGTCAACCGGCCAGACACTTTGTGTACATAAATTATACTCCCTACTTATAAAATATGACTTTTTATATTATATTATATTATATATATATATATATATATATATATATATATATATAGAAATTATTCCGTACTCCCTAGGAGTATCTACTCCCTCCTCTAGCTGTGCCTAAATACACTGTCTCCCTGAACAATTGACCGGTGTCAGGTTGCCTAGCGGTTAACAAACACACCCCGTTAGGAAGTATACGATCCTAAATTTTAGGATCTTTTGTTGCTCCGTATATGTTTTATTTATATGGAGTATATTTTATTATCACAGACCACACCACGCATTTCTCTTTTCTCTCTCCGGATTTCTCTCTCTATTTCTGGATCTCAAACACGGTGGTGGCGGCGGCGGTCCCCTGCCCCTGGTGGATTACCACGATGCACCCTCCCCTTCCATTCCAGTGGTGATGGTGGCCGTGGAACCCCTCTGCATGGCCACCCCGGCGGCGGTGGCTCCCAGTGGCGGCAACTTCCCTTTCCCTACATGGCGCCCCCGTCGGCTGCGTTCATCGGTGGCGGCGTGACTTCGCCTGCCCCTGCGGTGGAGTCCCCTTCCAGCTGCGAGCGGCTTGCCTCGTGCGGATGCAGCCCGCCGGCGGCAGTGCGCGGCTCGGCCCACGGTGATGACTCTTCCCCTCGGCGATGTGACCCAGCTCGCTCAACCTCCCCTTCGTCTAAATCAGCACCTGGCAGCGGCTCCGCAGCACCTGGCAGCGGCACAGCCAGGCCACCGCGCTCCGCGCGCGGCACCCGGCGGCGGCGTGGCCCCCACACCGCTCCTGGTTTCTTTCCGCGTGGACGAGCGAACTCGCGTCATGGCCAATCTGATGAAGTTTGCACACTAATTCATCCGTTCTCTTTACCTTTGAATGGTGATCCGATCCGACCTAGTATATGTGTTCTTGATCAGCCTTTTTCATCTAAATCATTTGAATATGTATGTATGGCTGTAGCCTAGCTATATGATTTTTTGACACCAATTAATATCTCGAAGTTTTTTTATTATTTTTTTTATTTTATGCTGCGTTCACCATTATGACTTTCTCTTGTGGAACATGTATGTACTCATACTGTACGTATTTTTTTTACTTTTCTTTATTTCTGCGAAAGAACATGTGTGTACTCATACTTGTACATCTACTAGATCATAGATCATATTTCCTGATAAAGTTATATTCCTAAGAAAATCACACCACATTCAACTAAAGATATACATATATGTACATGTATATACTCCTTCCATTGGTATATGAACATACGAAATAATAAAAGAAGTATGAACGCAAACTACTGTACATCTACGTGGACGTATATGGATATACTCCAAAATTAAGAATAAAAGTATGAACGCATACTACCGGACATGTATGTGGTCATACTCTGTAGCATGTATCCATACATACTATACTTGTCTTAAGGTATATGGACATACTCTCTAACTAAAAAAATACACATACTACCGTATATACATATATTTTGTCAAGAATAATATGGTTTACCTCTGTACATAAAGAAAACATTTTATATGTGACATAAAGCCATCATTCGAACTACAGAAGCCTAGATCCTATAGTATGAACACGTACTAATTCACACTTGTCTACGTATATATAACCAAAACCCACAGTGCCGCCGTCGCCCAGATCCAATCTTGACGTGACTTATCTGGCCACCGGCTTATTTATTAATTCAGTCACGTATATACGGCCGCCATATACCCACCGCCAACCACCTAAACGGGTCTGTATTTGCCCGCCCGATAGCTGGCGCCTGCTACAAAGTCGGACACCAGATTTCTACGTATACTTTCAGTGGGAGTAGATACTCCCGGGAGTATAGAAAACTCACCCTATATATATATATATAATGTATATTTAGGTGTATACTGACAACTATATACTTAAAGATAGACTTATAATTTAGAATGATTGCATCATGACTCGAACTCTGACCTGGATGCATGGCATATGGTCGTGCAGTGAAGAGGCTAAAACTTCCATTAATCCGTTAGCGTCAATGGAGAGCTCCATCATTCATTCCGTAGTATCATCTATCTTCCACAAATATATAATCCTTATATTTTCCACATTTGCTAAAGGGTGGATGTTGCATCAGGAAACCCCGCGCATCTCCTGCGTTGCACATGTCCAAATTAAATATTTTCTTTAGAGGAAATCAGCAAGAATTTTGCAAGACATATATGTATAAATCCTTCACTGCAGAGTAATATGTGCGAAAAAGAGTGTGTACCTGCAATTCAATAGTGGCAAAGCTGCCCGTGACCCATCTATAAAAATAGCATAGATATAGACTTCGCCATCCGCTAACATGTGAGCAACTATATCTACGTCCATGTGTTGAAAAAACATGTTGAGTTTAGCTTGTTTAGGTGATCTTGATAATCTGGCTTGTCATATCTTTTCGACCTCGGTTGCTTCTAGTAGTTGATGAAACTTGTATAACCAAGCCAAAATAGAAGATTGATTAGCTACTACTCAAAAAAATTCACATAAGCAATTTATCGTAGACCCGCAAGAACTGGTGAGACGTCAAAAAGATGTGACTGGGAGAAAAAATATGATGTAACAGGATAGAAAAGGTTCCCTCTGAAGAGGACCCCCATGTCCTCCAGACTGTGGTCATCAGCATAAACGCCATGCACACACCGCCGCCGATGGCGTGCCAAGACAGATTTATTTTCTATACGATATAATTTTCTTTATTAAATAATTATTAAATAATGGGTGCCACCGAGCAAGATTTTTTTCTTACGTAAGGCCATCTATTTTGGCTATTTGTTATCTATACATAATGGCATAGCTAGATAATTTTCAAAAATATAATTAGATATAATAGTTATATGTGGCTAGAGCCGTCTTTATTAAACAATTATTAAATAATGGGTGCCGCCGAGCAAGAATTTTTAGTATTTATTTTTTCTTAGCGCATCTAATGAGAATGTTGAAGCCTTTAATTAGTAATAATAAGATCATTTATTCTCTCAAAATATCATTGTTCCTTTTTTTTCTGGGGCTAGCTGAGCGTGACAAAACTAAAACATACCAAGATGAGTGCCTCCGCATCGGTTTCGGTGATCGTACGCCCATCGCCGCATCGCCGCCGCCAACCTTGTTCTCGTCCTTTACCATCGCCAGGAGCAGCAATTAATGAATCAGTTCATTATGTCATCGAATCGGCGGTGCAGGGTGCAGCTTCTTCATCTTGTCCACCGCGCCCTGCAGATCCAGCCACCGGAGCGCGGCATGAAGCGCCCGATGTTGAGCACCCTGCCAACCTTCCATGACCTCGATCACGATCTCCTTGAACTCCCATCTTTCGAAAAAAAAGATCTCCTTGAACTCCTTCGCCCCGTCGTCGTCGCCGGTAACAGCGAACACACGCTGCCCCACGGCTGCCAGGGATAGCGCGTTGGTCGTGCAGACATTCACGGCCTCATCGATCGCCACCGGCGCCGGGGATGCTGCGACCTCACCATGACCGCCGCCTCGCGCTCCTGGACAGCCCTCGTTTAATTTTATTTATTAAACAGTTATTAAATAATGGGTACCGCCGTGCAAGGTTTTCTTTTACGTAAGGCCATCTAGATTTTCTCTACATAACCGAAATTTCTTTTTAGTATTTGTTATGTACGTAATGGCATAGGTGGGTAATTTTCAAGAAAAAGAATTAGATCTAATGGTTACAAATGGCTAGAGCCTTTTGATTCAACGGTGAGATATTTCTAATTAACGTGAGAATTTCTAGCATTTATCTTTTTTCTCAGCGCATCTGGTGAGGATTAACGCGAGAGCTCCGTTGGAGCCTCTAATTAGTAATAGTAAGATAAGATGCCACATCAAATCTAACAAACTAAATAGCTAGTTGTGGGGGATGACCTCAGCATGTATATGTGTATTCTCTCCGTTTGAATGGCCGAACAGGGCGCGGGAAACCAACACTCGGGAAACGGCGACGTGTACACATGAAAGGAACAAAAAATATGAATACATAGTTAGTGTGTGTGTATATATATACAACACAGTGGTTACTTCTGGGAATGTCATGACTGAGACTAGGCTGAGCGGCATGTGATGGACTGGGAGAGGCGCTCTCTCCCTCTCTCTCTCTCTCTCTCTCTCTCTCTCTCTCTCTCTCTCTCTCTCTCTCTCTCTCTCTCTTTCTCTGATAAAAGGCTTATTTATTAGCAGCATGTGGCTGCAATTAATCAAGGTGACATGTGAACCGCATTACAGAGTTCAGAGCCACCTGGGAGGGGCAGTTGTTTACATGAGCAAGGTTCGTGCATGTGAACCGCATTTGAGCAGTACTCAAAGACGTATGACTATAATAGGCCTCTGGGTGGCTAGGGCGTGTTCCGTGGTGTTGAGATTCCTTGGGACCTTGAAAAGCTTGGGGTCGCAGTTCATGGTGTTGCTGATGAATCTTTGGGTGGAAAATTTGATGTCCCATCTTGGCGGAGTGTCATGGTTATTGCTGTTGAGGAACTTCACCAGTTGTTGATTGTCCGTTGGGAAGGACATATTGTGAATAATGTCCAATGCAGAGACGACCTGTGCTGCAAGCGCAAGGGCCGCAGCCTCTGCCATTAGCACAGATGCTGAGCCTTGATGTATAGATGGTCGCAGTTGGTTGGAATTGTGTGTCGATAATGAACATTCCGGGATTCTTAACCCCAAGTGCAGAATGGTGTGTGTCATCCTCATCACATTAGTCGTGGTGCTCTGATGTCCCTGCAGTTGGTAAAGTATTACCTGCAAATGACGGGTGAGAAGCTTGCTGTTCGGCGTGGATTGCTGTTGCTGTTGGTCCTCCGGCAAGTTGGTGGAGCTTGTGTGTATGTCTGCTAGCTGCTACTGCATAATGTACTTGCCAAATGGTCCAGCAAATGTTGTTGAAGCGAAGAGCGTTCCTTCACTGCTACAGAAAACCTTTCTACAGGCGGTGCTAGAGGCATTTGTACAGGCGGTCAAGCCCACCGCCTGTACCCAGGGGTCGATACTAATCGGCCCACAGTATGCAGGCGGCGGGCTGTAAGCCGCCTGTGAAAAAAATCTGGTTTTCACAGGCGGCTCACTTTGTCGGCCGCCTTGTGTAAATAGTTATTTACACAGGCGGTTTACTATATGAGCCGCCTGTGAAAACCAGTTTTTCATGGCGGCTCACCTGTGCGCCGCTGTGTAATTATTTTTTTATTTCAAATTTTAATATTTGCCTCCACACTGTGCTATATTTGTCACATATATATATATATTTAAGATATGTAAACATGAACCATAAAATTGCATCATACAAACAACACATATAAATATTATAGATATGTACACCTGAAATCAAACATCAAGCATAAAATTACATATAATACACGTCATTTCATGTTATCCACACAACCATTTAGTGTTTACATATCATTTCGTTTCAAGTTTAGACCTGCTAGGTCTGTCGGCTCTAAATCTTTCACTTGCCAAATCGCCGGCTTCATCAAAATATGCTCCGTCACTTGGAATTATTTCTCTCATAATAAAACCGCACAAGTCTGCTACTATATTTTCCATAGTCGTTGGAGTGAAGGGCACGTCTTTTCCTTTCTTTCTCGGCTGGAAACAAAGTTTAAAAGCATCATTGACACATGTCCAATATTAACATTTGCAACTTTAATGAGAAAACTTCATGCATAGATATTATTTACCATATTTTTGTCCCTGACGTATCGTCCCCGCTGCCTTATAAACTCACACACATAGTATCCACAGTAGACCGATCCAGGTGGTTACTTGTGGCACTATATAATTAATGAGCAAAAGATTATTCTAAAATTGTCATGCCTTGTGTATTATTTATATGATGATATGTGTTCGGACAACTTACCGGATAATGGTATTGTATCGTCAATGGCACACTAGGATCTTTGCGGGCGGCGTCGACCGGTCCTTTTTGCTTCTTATAAAACCTCCATGCCCTGTAGATATCGAATACAAAACACTAAAGTTATTTAGAAACTCTAATTCATATAAGTACGGATCGATGTGGTTGCATGTTGGCTCACCTTTCTAAATGAACCAGGAATGTTTGATACGACTCGGGAGGATAATGTAAGGAGTTTAGGACAAGCACCTTCCCTTGGAATGGATAAATATAAAAAACAATCCAATGATCACTGCATGAATAAACGAGTGAGCGATATATGTACTTAGGGTTAACACGATAATTTGAAGTACGTATACGAGGTCACGCTTACCCAAAATTGTAGGGTGCCAATATGAAATCTCTGTACTTATATCTCAGCATTGCTCTACCGAGATAGAGGGCATATTCGTCCTCGTATTTTCGTTGCAATTCCTTTACCGCTACTGCAACTTGTTCTGGTGTTTTGTCCTTCTCTATCTTGGCTCTATCTTCATTTGTAAGTACAAATTTGTGCATATTTTCTTGTAACCTGATTGGACTCAGGTAACCGACCATCGATCCTACAGTTAATGATCTCTGCTCGTGGTCTTGCAAACTACAAACAACATCCGCATATTAGAGAGTTCATCACATTCCAAATTTAATAATAACAATGTGTGTGCATGAGTGATACTTACAGGCACCAGATTGTAATGAGTTGGACGTCAAGCCGCCTATGGTTCAACAGCAGGTGCATGTCCTCAAAGGTAACAAATGCCCTGCTTTTGTCCTTGCCAGTAGCAAACACGTCTGCTGGTATGTCAACACTAACTGCATGCAGGCCAGCATTCACTGCTCTCATGTACCAGTCATGAAACCTTTTAATCGTCCATGGACCCTTTTCAAGCATCGTCCATTGCAACATAGGCCTTCCGGGCACATAGTTACTGGGGATATTGACATAATCATCAATCGTTGGCTTTCTTATATCCTTAAGGGTCAATGGTGTACTTGATGGCAGTTCGACATGTACATCGCCACTTGGGGCTTCCTTTGTTGGTGGCACAGCTTCAGTTGCTTGGCCGGCGGCTTCCTTATTCTTTGACGGTTCGAGCTCAATGACTCGTGCCGTCTCTGCTTTGCTCCAAGTCCTTTTAGAAATAGAGCGTACTGCTTTGCTTTCCCCTTTTTTTGGCTCATAGGGAGAAACCAATTTTGGAATTGGAAATTTCCTCACCTTCTTGGAGGCCGGTGCTTGTGGGGGAGTTTGCTCTGCTTCCTTATGCTTTGGTGGTGGCGGGGGAGTTTGCTCATCTTCATTCTGCTTTGGTGGTTGCGGAGGAGTTTGCTCTACCTCCTTTTCCGGTGCTGTGTCCTTCTTAGCTGGCGGAGTCTGCTGCTCAGACATGTCCTTGGCTAGCCCCTCGAGCTCATCCAAATGAGAATGTCGATCATGTAATTGGGGGAGTGTGGCGGTGGCTCATAAATGTACGGGGATGCCGGAGCATGCACCGGTGATGCTTTGGAGCATGCACCGGGCGATGCCGGGCCGTTGAATTGTTTCGGCCTCTTGGGATGGTTGATGCACTAGTGGAGAGGGTGCCGTTGGTGGATCAATCAACCTTACGCACCGCCTCGGCCATTGTATTAAGTTATTGATTGCTTGTCCAAGCTTCTCTATACCCTCGGAGGGTCGGGATGTCAATGAAGTCGTCTTCATATCCTCTCTCGACCGTCAACACTTCCACCCTGCAGTATGCATCTTGCATTTGGACACCATGGAAACTACGTCCAGGGATAGCATTGCCTGTGGCCACTTGCTTTGTATACTGATTTCTAAGGCCATATCCAATTAGCAATGAGCAAGGCCAAGGTTTATCAATATCGTCAACTGGATAATGGTCCTGATTTGATGTTGACGCTATACTGCTTGGAAAGGGCATAGATTGTGTGGCCATCTCCTGGCTACCCAAGGGTTGAGCTGGGACAAGCTGCACATATGAAGGAGCTTGTGATGACATCTGTTGAGCAGACACTGCTCCCGCCAACCGCTTCATCACTTCAGGATCAGGGTTTTTAACGAAATCTTCCATTAAATCCCTAAACCTTTTGGCGGCCTACTGCTCAAAAAAGTCCTTCATTTGCTCCTTATGTCGTTCTCTTTTCTTATACATGTCTTTCCACTCTTCGCCAAACCCTTCTTTCCAGGTGGTTCTGGATGAGACGCCCTGTACACGGCCTGGATGCTCGGGGTTACCTACAACATGATATTTCATGTCAGTGTTGATTTCTATTTTACTCAAACAAAATGGAAAATATAATTTTGTTACCTAGAGCATGGGAAAGGCCGTCCCTCTCCCTCTGTGACTTAAAGGCACCTGTCTTTTCCAGGTTTGTTGCTTCCAAAACCTTCTCAAAGAATCGGCCCGATCTCATCGGGACGAGAGATCTCATCGCTCTCGGTGTTTGCCTTCCGAGCGCGAAGCCAATTCGCACTTCGTTCGGGCACAATATCGGTCAATGCCAACTGGCCCTCTCTCCTCTTTGCTTCGGCTTCTGCCCCTCCATTTAGGAATCTTAGTCTTGTAACCACCAAAGGCCGAGGTGGTGGTGGTAAATGTTCTTCTTCGCAAGTTCCGAGGCGGCTTGGCTCTTAGCCTTGGAGTCATCGGAGTTTTTTATTTTACTAAAACGTGCCCACTGTTCCGCTGTGATAGGGTACCGCTTCGTCGGGTCCCGCCCCTTCTGCAGCCACTTTTTATTCATATCGTGCCTATAGCCCCGAAATGATATTGCTAACTGCTTCATGACATGACCCTTGACCAAACCTTCTTGTTCCTTCCGGAAAATGAACTTAGTGCACAATCGAGTCCAACAATTCTTCCTCTTTTCTTCAGGCACCATACTCCAATCACTCCAGGAGATATCAAATTCTTCCTTTACTAACCATCCAATGGCGGCCCTAAATTTAGGTAGCGCCTCTAGAGGTGCTAAGGGCTCTCCGCTCGGGCTAACCTCTCGTAATCCTATAAACTTCTTAAAATCTATTCCTTCCTCTATCTCCTCGTGCCCGATCACTCTTTTTTTTTGTACTTCTTCGCTCGGAGGATGTCCCTTGGTCGTTTGAGGCGCCGTGTCCTTCCTCAACATCTTGTTCTTTTCCGCCGCCATTTTCGCAACAACTTGAGAGAACACCTCCTGTCAATTCAATTGTTAGGTACATGAAATACACATGAAATATTATCTCATATAGACACTCTACTTCCATATATACCTCATCATCATTTGGCTCATCTTCGGGCTCGTAATTAGGGTCACGTTCCAACTCAAGACGGGCCTTCTTAGCTCTAGGAGATTCACGTGGTGATACGCTCGGGCTCCTATAAGGTTCGGATCCGAGGACTCGGATCCCTAAGTACCTATCCGGGCATCGGCCGCTTTCATTTGATGGAGTACTCATCCGCATGAAATACAAGTATAAACATGGAATATAAGTATATACTCTAATTACATAGACTAAATAGTAAATCTATCATTAACAAATCCTAACAAAAAAATTACTAACTACTATTTACAAACCCTAACAAAAAAAATTACTAACTATTATCAATAAACCCTAAGAAAAAAAATTACTAACTATTATCAATAAACCCTAACAAAAACATTAGTAACTATTATTAATAAACCCTAACAAAAACATTAGTAACTATTATTAATAAACCCTAACAAAAACATTAGTAACTATTATTAATAAACCCTAACAAAAATATTACTAACTATTATTAATAAACCCTAACAAAAACATTACTAACTATTATTAATAAACCCTAAATAGAAAACTCTAATTAACAAACTAATTATTAATTAAAAACCCTAATTAGTAGCAAACCCTAATTAGCTAACACTTATTCGCAAAACCCTAACACAAAATAATTAACAAACTAATTACTAATTTACAAACCCTAATTAATAAACATTAAATAGAAAACTCTAATTAACAAACTAATTATTAATTAAAAACCCTAATTAGTAACAAACCCTAATTAGCTAACACTTATTCGCAAACCCCTAACAAAAAAATAATTAACAAACTAATTACTAATTTACAAACCCTAATTAATAAACATTAAATAGAAAACTCTAATTAACAAACTAATTATTAATTAAAAACCCTAATTAGTAACAAACCCTAATTAGCTAACACTTATTCGCAAACCCTAACAAAAATAATTAACAAACTAATTACTAATTTACAAACCCTAATTAATAAACATTAAATAGAAAACTCTAATTAACAAACTAATTATTAATTAAAAAACCCTAATTAGTAACAAACCCTAATTAGCTAACACTTATTTGCAAACCCTAACAAAAAATAATTAACAAACTAATTACTAATTTATAAACCCTAATTAATAAACATTAAATAGAAAACTCAAAAAAGGAAAAAAAGCCCGCCAGTAGGCCAAAGCCGACACTCGCCAGCCCAATAGGGCCCAAAGAAGGCCCACCTGGCCGCTCGGCAGCGGGCCGGCAGCGCAGGGGGAAGAAGGCGGCGGCGGCGCCACGGCGAGAGGTGAAGGCGGCGGCTGCGCTGACGGCGCGAGAGGTGGCGGTGGTCGGGCGGCCCGGCAGAGAAGGCGGCCCGGCGGCGCTCATAATCGCGGGGGCCGGCAGGAGGGCGGCGCTTTGTGGCGGCGGCGGGCGCTTCCGCCGGCGCGCCGGTGGCGGTGGCGCTTCCGCCGGCGCAGCGGCTTCGCGGCGGGCGCGCGAGGAGGTGGTGCCGCGGGGGCCGGCGGGAGGGAGGGCGGGGCGGCGGTGCGGCGAGAGGTGGCGGCGCGGGCGGTGAATTTTGGCGCCTGTCGGCGTCATCGTTTTCAAATCGCGCCACCGGGACTTAGAAAAATTTTCGCGTCCCGCGCATTTGCCTTTATATGCGGGGTTTTATACAAAGGCGGGTCACATTGACCACCGCTGTGTGAAATATCACAAAGGCGGGCGGTATTGACCGCCGCCTGTATAAATATATTTGTACAGGCGGTCCTCTAGGACCGCCGCATGTACAAATATATTTGTACAAAGGGCGGTCAATACGGCCCGCCTGTGTTATGATTTTCATAATTTACAATTTAATTCAATGTATGTATACAGCAGGTATGTTAATTAGTTACTAATATTTTTAGATAGTAATTAACTAATTAACTAACCCTAACTATAAATATTAGTAACTAATTAACTTTAGTTAGTAATTTTTGGTTTATTAATTAGGGTTAGTTAATTAGTTAATTTGGGTTAGTTAATTAGGGTTAGTTAATTAAAGGTTAGTTAATTAGGGTTAGTTAATTAGGGTTAGTTAATATTTCATGTACTTAGGGTTATTTAATATTTCATGTACCTAGTGTTAGTGAATTAATTAAGCTATTAATTAAAGGTTTGTTAATTAGGGTTAGATATTATTTTATGTACCTAGGGTTTGTGAATTAATTAAGTTGTTAATTAGGGTTAGTTAATTAGGGTTAGTTAATATTTCATGTACTTAGGGTTAGTTAATATTTCATGTACATAGTGTTAGTGAATTAATTAAGCTATTAATTAAAGGTTTGTTAATTAGGGTTAGATATTATTTTATGTACCTAGGGTTTGTGAATTTATTAAGTTGTTAATTAGGGTTAGTTAATTAGGATTAGTTAATATTTCATGTACTTAGGGTTATTTAATATTTCATGTACCTAGTGTTAGTGAATTAATTAAGCTATTAATTAAAGGTTTGTTAATTAGGGTTAGATATTATTTTATGTACCTAGGGTTTATGAATTAATTAAGTTAGAAAATAATATATCATAGTCCAAAGGTATACAACAAGGGGAAATGTAAACATCTTGCTTAATAAGAAAGAGTAGCATTAGGTACAAATGATAAGTGATACATGAGTTACATGATAAACAATCTAGCGTGCTACAGTCCTTCCTTGTCCATCATGGCGCACCCAGGGCAAAGAGGTTTGCGGGATACTTTTCTCCACATTTTTGATCTTTTCTTCAAAGTTTGTAAAAAGAGACATCTCGCTGAACTGGTTAACATCCTCTAAATCCATTACACCATCAACTCCTACAATTTGTTGCTTTCCAGGGATTGCTATGTGCTTTGGCTTTTGGGTACTTTTCTTTTCATTCGTAGATAGAATTTGTTCCACATAGAACACCTGTGCAGCACGGTTAGCAAGGATCCACGGATCATCTTTGTAACCTACTTTACTTAGATCAAGAACTCTTTGGCCATAGTTATCCACAGTGACATGTTTATCTTGAACCCATCGACATCGGAACACAGGAATCTGCAGGCGTGGACCATATTCAACCTCCCATATGTCATCAATGAATCCAAAGTATGTAGTTTCTTCACCAGTTGTATCATCTACAGCCTCACATCGAACGCCACTATTCTGTGCCATGCGCTTGGTGTCCCTAAAACTGGTGGAAAATGTGAAGCCACTAATGTCATAGCTCTGCCATGATATGACCTGGCTTGATGGTCCAGATGCTAAAATCTTGATGGTTTCTGATTCATCTGTCATGTCCAAATTCTTTAGCCATGCGGTGAACCGACGCTTGTGTTCCTTGTGTACCCAGTCATTTGTGCATCCTGGATTCTCCTCACGAAGCTCTTTCATGTGCTGCTTGGTGAATGGGTCCATTATTATGAGTTGTTGTAGTATGCTGTAATGTACCTCTAGGACTATGTTGTAATCTGGCGGGATGAATGATTTCCGTCCCATCCTCCCTCGTCCACCAAGCCTTCCCTCATGTCGCAACGGAGGCAAACCAATTGATACCTGGTCTTTTTAGGAGATTATTACATAATGGTCCTCCGCACTCAATGGCCTCTTCTCAGTGTGTATGCCTCTATCATGGAACCCTCTGGATGAGCACGATTTGACATATAGCCATTCAATATTGACATGAAACGCTCATACGTCCACATTTCATGGAAATACATGGGACACAATGCCTCAATTTGAGGCACCAAATGAATAATAAGGTGTACCATAATATCAAAGAACGATGGGGAAAGCACATCTCTAATCGGCTCAATGTCTCTGCAAAGAAATTTCTATAGGGACTCTAACTCATCACAGATAATTACCTTCTCAGATATCTTATTGAAGAAGTAGCACAACCGTGTGATTGCTATCTTTAAGAACACTGGATTTATAGCCCTGATGGCAATAGGAAGAAAAGTGGTCAGCATTACATGACAATCATGTGAGTTGTAGTTGGTGAGTGTAAGGTCTTTCATCGAAACAAGACTCCTTATGTTAGAGCAAAAAACCAGATGGAACTTTTAAATTCTTCAACCACACACACATTGCATGTTTCTCCTCTCTGCTCATGTTATAGCTTGTTTGTCGGTAGATGGTACTTCCCATTCTCTAGAGTACAGGGGTGAAGTTCTTTTTCTGATCTTTAAATGTTGCATGTCCAAACGTGAATTGAGACCTTCCTTTGTCTTGCTCTTTATGTCTAGCAAAGTTCCAACTACTGTTGTCAAACACATTCTTCTGAACATGCATACCATCGATCGCATGTCGTGACGTCTAAGTCTTTCCAAGACGATATAAGTACTTAAAGAAAATAGACTTCTTCTTGAATGTGTCCCCCCTCATTTGCCTTCACAACCTTTCTTGGTTTCCCATCTTTGGTCTTTTTTCTAAACACAAACTTGACATTCTCAACTATCTTATACACTCGTGCCCTTTACTATAACCCGATGGAGCAAGTAGATTTTGATTCATCCATATTGTCAAAGTACTTATTCATCTTTTGTAAGCGGTACTTATGGCCTGCCGGTAGCCACCTCCTTTGCCTCATATACACTATCTTGTTAGATGGAGGAAGAGACACGTGCCATGTTCCATCTATGCACTCTACACAACCAACCTTTCTCTTGAACTGGCCTGATAATGAGAAAAGAGCAGGATAATCATTAATTGTGACAATAATAATTGCTCTCGGTGTGAATGTCTCTTTTCGAACGCATCGATCATTTTCACACCCACTTCCCATAGTATTTGCATCTCTTGCATTAAGGGCTCTAGAAATATATCCATATCAACTCCGGGTTGTGTAGGTCCGTAAATAAGAATGGTTAGCAAAAGATATTTTCTTTTTTGATACAACCATGAAGGAAGGTTGTATATTGTCATGATCACTGGCCATGTGCTATGCGTGCTGCTCCTCTCGGCAAATGGATTCATTCCATTAGTACTCAGAGCAAACCTTATATTTCGTGGATCCTCGGCAAAGTCTGGATATTTCTTATCGAATTCTTGCCATTGCTTTGCATCGGCTGGATGTCGTAACTTTCCATCATCTTTCCTTTCATCAGAAGCATGCCAGGTCATAAGTTCTGCATCATCAGGGTTTGCAAATAAACACCTCAAACGATCAACCACGGGGAGATACCATATCACCAATGCAGGAATTCTTCTCAACGCATAATAGTCCACTTCGATATTGCTAGTGGGCTTTGAACGTTGTCTTGTTGAGTCTTTGTTTGGGTCTTCTTTCGCTTCCTCCCTAAAGAAACAGAGGCTGCATTCTCTTCCTCTCGATAATCTTTATTCGTCTTGTACCTACTAGCACCACAGTTTGGACAACTGTCTAAGTCTTTGTACTGATCACCCCGATATAGAATACAATGATTTCTACATGCGTGGATCTTCTCAACACCCATCGTAAGTGGACTGACTAGCTTCTTTGTATAGTACGTGTTAGCAGGCACTTTGTTCTCCTTAGGAAGAAGGTCTCCAAGTACACGCAATAAATCATTGAAGCTAGCATCGGACCAACCATATCTAGCCTTAATCGTCAAAAAAACGAAGAACAGCCCGTAGTGTCGACCACTCTTTGGAACAACCTTTTCGACTCGTCGTACAAAGGCTCCTCTGCTGCCTTCTTTAAGGCTTCCATTCGCTTCATGAAGAATATTGATGGATCCGCACAACGGTTCATTATTGCCTCTAAGAAATCTGCATCTTCAATGGCATCGGTGTTAGCATGCTTGAGTTTCATTGACATCGGACGTAGCATTATGAGTTTGATTGACATCCGGCATAGTATGATGGGTTTCATTGAAATCCGGCATAGCATCACATTCATTGAGATATGACACTGGACCCTCCACATTGATGTTACTTGCAGTGTTGTCAGTTGTCCGCATATAAGGTGTAGAACTACCCTCACCATGTTTTGTCCAAATCAAGTAGTCCTCCATAAATCCTCTACAAACCAGATGAGAATGGATTGCTTCCACATTGTCAAATACCACAATATTTTTACAGTCTGCAAGATGGACAACATATGTGCTTCGTCTTTGTTCTCTCGAGCATGTATCTTCACGGCATCAATAAATTTTTGAACCTCCACTACATAAGATGGGTCTAATCTTGATAAGTTATACATCCATAATGACCTCTCCATATTTATCTGTAATTAGTTAAGAAAATATTGTATGTCACTCATTTTTATAATTATAAGAATTAATTAAACAGAGATGGCATCATGATTAACAAACCCTAAGTATAAGCAATAATAACAAACCCAAATTAACAAACCCTAAGTACATAAAATACTAACTAACCCTAATTAATAAACCATTAATTACTAACTAAATTAATTCACTAACCCTAAGTACATGAAATACTAACTAACCCTAACTAATAAATGGAGATGGCATCATGATTAGCAAACCCTAAGTATAAACAATAATAACAAACCCTAATTAACAAACCCTAAGTACATAAAATACTAACTAACCCTAATTAACAAACCCTAAGTACATAAAATACTAACTAACCCTAATTAATAAACCATTAATTACTAACTAAATTAATTCACTAACCCTAAGTACATAAAATACTAACTAACCCTAATTAATAAATGGAGATGGCATCTTGATTAACAAACCCTAAGTGTAAGCAATAATAACAAACCCTAATTAACAAACCCTAAGTACATAAAATACTAACTAACTCTAATTAATAAACCATTAATTACTAACTAAATTAATTCACTAACCCTAAGTACATGAAATACTAACTAACCCTAATTAATAAATGGAGATGGCATCTTGATTAACAAACCCTAAGTATAAGCAATAATAACAAACCCTAATTAACAAACCTTAAGTACATAAGATACTAACTAACTCTAATTAATAAACCATTAATTACTAACTAAATTAATTCACTAACCCTAAGTACATAAAATACTAACTAACCCTAATTAATAAACCTAGAATTCTAAAAAGTATTTATTTTCTATAATCCGAGCAAGATACAATTTACTATCAATTTACAAAAAAAAAAAAAGCTAAAACTCTCTCTTGCCCTAGCTATGAACCCTAACCCTAACCCTAGATTTAGAGCACCTCCAATACAAGAATTAAACCAAAGAATCACTAAAAAAAATAGCGGCAACGACACTAACTAACTTTTTGGAAGTTTCTCACCAAAGAAATGAAGTTAAAAACCTCGCCCTCTTGGAATCGCCACTTCTCTCGTCCGCCACATTGCACACAAAGACGGGAGTAATGTTCTTGTCCGGAGGTAGAAGAAAGGAATTTATAGCAGTATTAACACAGGCGGTTAGTAAGGAGGGCCGCTGTGTAAATACATTTACACAAAGCTCTCTCTTAAATCTGCCTTGTGTAAATAGGTGTATTTACACAGGCGGTTTAAAATGTGAGCCGCTTTGTGTAAACGGTATTTACACAAAGCGGTTGGAATTGTAAACCGCCTGTGTAAATACACCTATTTACACAAAGCGGCAGATTTAAGAGAGCCGCTGTGTAAAACTGTTTTTACATAGGCGGTTCTCTTGTTGGGCCCGCCGTATTTTTTGTAATCTTGGCGTCATGATTTAGTGAACCGACTGTGAAAAAAAAAATAAAGGTGCCAAAGAAAAATGATTTTTGTACTAGTGCTTGCCTTCCATATGTACCACAGTGTGGTTAAAATGTATTGAACTTGTTCATCATTTGTTAAGGAATTTATTAAGTGCGGAAGGATTTCCTGTAACCTATCCTGTTCATATGGTAACAAAGAAGTAAACACAGGGTTTTTTTTTTTCAGAGAGCCAAACAGCTCTTGCAGGGGTGTTTGGTTTGGACTGCTAGTTTTAGTCTCTTTCACACCAATTCTGTAGACATGATTTGAAATATTAAATAAAGACTAATAAAAAATTAATTTTTCAGCCAGAGACTAATTTGGGAGACAAATCTATTAAACTAAATAGTCCCTATCATATCAAATGTACCGGTACTAATTTAGAGTATTAAACAAAGACTAATTACAAAACTAATTTGTCTAGGGAGTATTTCGTGAGAACAATATTATGCTACAGTAAATATTTATTAATGATAGATTAATTATGTTTAATAGATTCATCTTGTTAAGTACTGCATGGTGGTGTATTAGTTTTATAATTAGCTCATGTAACATCCTTCTAATTAGTATCCGAACATTCAATGATATGACGCGGACTATTTTTTAGTCCCTCAAACCAAACAGAAGAAGGTTTTAATCCATAGTAGCCTGCGTTTCCAAGTTCCTGTAAGAATGCATTATTGCCTACGGGGGTTATGCTCCTGCAGCCCTGCTAGGAAGATGAATGTGGGTACTAGAGCTAAGAAATTTAAATGCTCCTATTTCTTTCTTTGCTGGCCTCCTCCATCTAGTAATGTCAGATTGTTCAGAGGGGATACCCTACCTGATGAATATATAGCTTGGAATGCCTGATCGCTAAAAATCTCAGATATGATATCAGTATTCCAGGAGTGAGATGAAGTGCTAATAAGTTCAGCAATAGTTTGAGGGAGGTTTGGTCAGTACGTAGGCAACTTGAGATAGTCATGGATAGAATCCCAGTGAGGCCTGTCGGTTGCACCCCAAAACCGAGAGGGTTAGGGGATTGAGGTGAATTTAATGCCCTACAAGTTAAAACCTCATCCAACCTCTTGAGTTCGGATATAAACCCTTAGGTCTTGTTTAGTTGCACCTAAATACACCTTAATCCATACGGTTTGAAAGGGATTAAAGTGGAATTTGAACCAAAATACACCCCAATCACTCACAAACCATATGTATTGGAGTGTATTTGTGTGCAGCCAAACAACCCTTTAGAGAACCATGGAGTGGACTAGATGCTAGAGTTTCCCCTGTGTATCTAGACTGTGCAGTTTTGGATCAAGCACTACTACAGGGATGGGCTTTAGCCCCGGGCCGTAAGGGCCTTAGTCCCGGTTACGGAACTACAGCTGCTGCTAAAACTTGAGAAGATGAAGCTAGTGACCTCTAAACAAGTCGATGACGGCGTAGAAGTGATGAAATGAATCAATAGCCGGAGATGTGAGCAAAAATCAAGCAAGAACACATGAAGAACATGAAGAACAAAGAAGAGTGAGCTCGGATGGCTCGGCCAGGGGAGGAAGAAGGATTCAAATATGGGGGGAAGGATTTAATCCCGGTCCCTAACACCAACCGGGACTAAAGGCCCATCTTTAGTCCCGGCTGGTGTCACACACTATTACAGAAACGGCCTTTGGTCACTTGGGCAAAATGAGCAATAGATTCCAAAAAAATAGCGCCCGGGACTAAAAACACCTTTAGTCCCGGTTGGTAACACCAACCGGGACTAAAAGTCCCCCCTGCAAATGCCTGACAGCATAGCCGTTGGCCTGGGGACTAAAGGCCAATCTTTAGTCCCGGTCTGTGACACCAGCCGGGACTAAAGGTTTTGTCCCGGTATGTGACACCAGCCGGGACTAAAGATAGGACTTTAGTCCCGGTTGGTGTTAGGGACCGAGATTAAATCTTTCCCCCCATATTTGAATCCTTCTTCCTCCCCTAGTCGAGCTGCCCGAGCTCACTCTTCTTCTTTGTTCTTCATGTTCTTCATGTGTTCTTGCTTGATTTGTGCTCACATCTCCGGCTATTGATTCATTTCATCACTTCTACACCGTCATTTACCTGTTTAGAGGTTACTAACTTCATCTTCTCAAGTTTTAGCTACAACTTTATCTCATTTTGTGGTGTTATACATGTGGTTTTTTTTATTTCTACATTATTTTGAACTCCAATCACTTAGGTTATTGGAACTCCAATCACTTAGGTTACTATTATGTCTACCATATTTTATGGTTTAGTTATAAAAATACTAAATTTATGGAGAATTTTAGGTCTACCACATTTCATAATACTTTAGTTTATAATTTGTGATCTAGTTAATTAGTTAATTATAACTAAGTATGAATAATACATTTGAAGGATTATTTAATTATTACTAAGTATGAATATAAAATTTATTTAGGAAAAATAAGAATGAAGAATTTTAGGTTATGTGTTAGTTAGTTACTTATAATACTTTATTGTGCAATTTGTGATCAGGTTTATTAGTTAATTTAAACTAGTATGCATGCCATATTTCATGATTAGTTAGAAAAATAAATAACTTTGGTGTTTTTAGGTTATTTGTTACTTTAATTTCTGTTTAAAAAATTAGAAACTTATAATACTTTAATTTGTAATTTGTGACCGGGTTAATTAGTTAATTATAACTATTATGTCTACCAAATTTCTTGATTATTTAGAGAAATAGAGAAGTTTGGTGTTTTTTAATTTTACTTGTTTAGAAAAATTAGAAATAGAGAATTTTAGGTTATTTATTACTTTTATTTCTTTATAAAAAATTAGAAACTTATCATACATTAATTTGCAATTTGTGACCGGGTTAATTAGTTAATTATAACTAGTATGCCAACTAAATTTATTGATTATTTAGAGAAATAGAGAACTTTGGTGTTTTTTTTAATTTTGCTTGTTGAGAAAATTAGAAATAGAGAATTTTAGGTTATTTGTTATTTTTATTTCTGTAGTAAAAATTAGAAACATATCATACTTTATGTTGCAATGCAGACAATGACACGTCATTGGATGTACAATGCCGATCGCCGCTCCAAAGAATTTATTGATGGTGTGCATTATTTCTTAAGAGTGGCCGAGGAAAACAAGCGGGATGGATTCATACGTTGCCCATGTGCCATGTGTCGAAATTTGAAGGAATATTCTAGCTCTAGGAATATTCACTCACATTTGTTGAAGTCGGGTTTCATGCCAAACTATATTTGTTGGACCAAGCATGGAGAATCCGGGATAATGATGGAAGAATGTGAAGAAGAACAAGAACAACCGGAGCCCCGACGACATTATTGCTCAATTCGGTGGCTTCGATGATACAAAGAATGGGAGAAGTCGAAGAAGAGGGAGGTGCGTAAGGCACACCTGCTGAAGATGATGCTCTTGGTGATGCCATTCGTGATGCACAGAAAGAATGCGAAAGTGAAAAAGAGAAGGCGAAGTTTGACCGCATGCTAGAGGATCATAAGAAATTACTATACCCGTCCGCCCAAGATGGGCAAAAAAAATTGGGTACAACACTCGAGTTGTTGAAATGGAAGGCACATGTAATGGTGTATCCGATAAGGCATTTGGACAATTATCAAGATCCAAAAAAAAGATGCTTCCGAACCCTAATGAATTGCCCACCACTACGTATGAAGCAAAACAGTCGTCTGTCCCTTTGGGATTAGAAATCCGTAAGATACATGCATGTCCTAACGACGCATCCCGCATCGTGGCAAGGACTAAGAGAATTTAGATGAATGCCCCGTATGTAAAGCATCACGTTATAAGATCAAGGCGAGATGACCCCGACGATGTTGAGGGGGGAAGAACGTCCCAGAAGAAAAATCCCCGCAAAGGTTATGTGGTATGCTCCTATAATACTACGTCCCTGAAACGTCTTTTCGTAAAACAAGGACCATGTAAAGTTGTTGCGGTGGCACAAAGAAGACCGTAAGGTAGACAACATGTTGAGACACCTGCCGATGGGTCTCGGTGGAGAGCAATAGACAGGGAATTTCCGAGTTTGCAAAAGACGCAAGAAACTTGAGGTTCGCTTTAAGTACGGACGGTATGAATCCTTTTGGTGAGCGTAGCAAAGTCATAGCACTTGGCCTGTTACACTATGTATCTACAACCTTCCTCCATGGTTATGCATGAAGCGAAAGTTCATTATGATGCCGGTGCTCATCCAAGGCCCGAAGCAACCGGGCAATGATATTGATGTCTATCTAAGGCCATTAATTGAAGAACTCCTACTTTTATGGAGCGAAACAGTGTTCGTATGTGGGATGAGTACAAACAGAACACTTCGACTGCGAGCACGGTTGCTTGTGACAATCAATGATTGGCCTGCTCTAAGTAATCTTTCGTAGGCAGTCAAACAAGGGATATAATGCATGCACACACTGTTTTGATGACCTTGATAGTATATATTTGAAAAAATACGTAAAAGGTCGTGTACCTTGGGTATCGTCGATTTCTTTCTATGAATCACCCAAAGGAGAAAGAAAGGCAAGCATTTTAAAGGTAAGGCGTACCACCGATGCAGGCCCTCGCAAATGTAATCGAGAAGATGTATTTGAGATGGTTAAGGATGTGAAAGTAGTTTTTGGTAAGGGACAGGGGGCAGCCAACCGGTTCCAAAAGATGCAAAGGGTCATGCACCCATGTGGAAGAAGAAGTCAATATTTTAGGAGCTACCCTATTGGCAAGTCCTAGAGGTCCGTAATGTGATCGACGTCATGCACCTGACAAAGAATCTTTGTGTGAACCTTCTAGGATTCATAGGTGTGTATGGAAAGCATAAGGATTCACTTGAAGCACAACAAGACTTGCAGCGCATGGAAGAGTGAGACAACCTGCATCCAGAGAAGACAGATGATGGACGCCAATATTTAAGACCTGCTAGCTACACTCTTAGCAATGAAGAGAACGAAATCATGTTTGAATGCTTAAGCAGAATGAAGGTCCCATCTGGATTCTCCTCTAATATAAAAGGTATAATAAATGTGCCCGAGAAGAAATTTCTGAACTTAAAGTCGCATGACTGCCATGTGCTTATGACGCAATTGCTTCCGGTTGCATTACGAGGAATTCTACCTCCACATGTACATCCGCCACCGTTAAGCTATGTGCATTCCTCAATGCAATTTCTCGAAGGCAATCAATCCACTTTGAAACTTGCTGCTCTACTGAGAATGATGTGGTTCAATGTCTTGTCGACTTTGAGTTAGTGTTCCCTCCATCCTTCTTTGATATCATGACACACCTCCTAGTTCATCCGGGTCAAGGAGATCAATATTCTTGGTCCCGTGTTCCTGCATAATATGTTTCCCTTCGAGAGGTTTATGGGAGTCCCGAAGAAATATGTTCACCAAATGTGCTCGGCCGTAAGGAAGCATCGCAGAGGGCTATGGGACAAAGGAGGTCATTGAGTTCTGTGTTGAATTCATTCCCGAAATTGATCCAATTGGTGTTCCCCGAATCACGACACGAGGGGAGACTGAGCGGAAAGGGAACGATATGAAAGAAAACATACATCGATACGGGTGACGATTATTTCAATAAAGCACACTACACAGTTCTTCAAAACTCATCCGTGGTGGAGCCGTATGTCAAGAAACACAAGGACTTTCTACGATCCCAGTTCCTAGAGAAGAATGAAGCTTGGCTTATGCGTCAGCACATGGACACTTTCAGTGATTGGTTACGAAAAGAATGTCAGGGTAATGACCAGATTGATGAGCAACCGTATTTGTTGGCTAGGCAACTATCATGGCATATCCTCACGTTCAAAGGGTACGAGATAAATGGAAATACATTTTACACCCTAGGCCAAGATAAAAAAAGCACGAACCAAAAACAATTGGGGTTCGGCGTGAGACGCCACCGACCGAATGGAAACAGATAAACATATTATGGCCGCATAGAGGAGATTTGGGAACTAGACTACGCACCTAATTTTAAAGTCCCTTTGTTCCGGTGCCAATGGGTCAAGAATACCGGAGGCGGGGTAACAGATTGACAAAGACTATGGAATGACAACAATGGACCTCAACAATGTTGGTTACAAAGGTGAACCATTCGTCCTTGCTTTCGCTGATGTGAATCGGTGTTCTATGTGAAAGACATGTCTACAAAACAAAAAGAGAGGGAAAAATGACAACAAATCAACGAATGAGCCAAAACGCCATATAGTTCTCTCTCAGGGAAAAGAAACATTGTGGGAATTGAGGACAAGTCGGATATTTCGGAAGATTATGAAAGGGATGACCGAATCGGATCCGAGCATCATGATAAATGCCGAGGACACTCCATGGTTACGTCAAGATCATGACCAAGGAACATACGTCAAAAAAGAAGATCACTACTGTGCCCACCTAATAAATAGAGTGTATTAGAGTATGTGTATGTGATAATTGTAACATAAGATGTTTATATTAGTTGTTCTTATTTTATATAATTTCAAATATTGACATGATATGTGGGATGCAAAGATTTTATATTTAAGTTTGCTATTATAAGGGATGGAAAGATTTTATGTTCTCAAATTTATTATGAAAGCAATTAGACAAAAAGAAATGGAACTGTTATTTTTTAACAAATTAATACCCATTCTTTTATTTACTATACAATTAACAAAAATAATCTATTTAGAAATAGCATAGATAAACAAAAAATTTATATTTTACAATTAATAAAATAGAAACTAGGCAAAAGGAAATGTACCTGTTATTTTTCAAAAAAATTATACCTAACCTTTACTTTAGTAGAGAATAAACAAGGTTTAACATATTTATTATAGGTTAATAAAAAGAAAAAACAAAAGGTAAATCGAAATAACTTTAATTTATTTATCGGGTACTTCGAGAAATAAAAAATTTTTGCCTTCAAATATAAATCCTATTTGATGTACATTTTTCTGTCTCGCATGTGGAGTTTCAATGTTGATAAATGCAAGGATTCACGTTAGCATTATGAAAAAACAAATTTCCTGTCCAAAAAGCAACAATTTTAAATTTTTTATTTGATCAATATATTTTTGCATTAACAAAATACTAATTATTATTTACATTTACAATCACTATTATAAGGTAACAAATAAATTTATGGTACAAAATATATAAAGTGTACAAGAAGGCAAAAGGAAATGCAATTGTGATTTTCAAAATATTTTATGCCTACTCTTTCATTTACTATGCAATTAATAAGATTTAGAATATATATAAAATAAACTGATTTATAAACAACAGTCAGAAAACCCTAAAAGTGAAAGAAACTTTTTAGTCCCGGACTGTGGTTGGAACCCTGGACTAAAAGTTAACCTTTAGTCGGTGCGGTGTTGGAACCGGGACTAAAGGGAACTTTTAGTCCCGGTGCTTGTTGCGCACCGGGGTTAAAGGGCCTTTAGTCCCGGTGCGTGGCTGCAACCGGGACTAAAGGTCCACCTGCGTATATATTCTGGCGCCTTCTTCCTTCTTCCTCCTCCCGATCCGGATCGGCGTCACGATACACCGCCGCCGCCACCGCATCCCTTGCCCTCTCCGGCGACCTCGCCGGCGACCCGCCCCGCCCGACGCTCTCCCTCGCGCGTGGTAGCCTCGCCGCCTTCGCGGGGCCCCTTCCTTGCCCAGCACATCCGTGTCGCCGCCCCCGGCCGGTCCTCGGTGTTAGCGGGGGCGCCGTCGCCCGGCCGCCCCGCCGTCCTTACAAGCGGCCGTGCACGAGCCGTCGTCGCGCCGCTGCTTGCTTCCTTCTCCGGCGCCCCGCGGCCCGCCCGCAGTGATGCCTTCTTCTCCGGCGTCGTCCCCCGACCTCGTCGAGGCCCCCGCGGCCGCCTCCTCGCCAACCAACCGCCTCCGCCGCCCGGCCGTCGTCCTCCTCCTTCTCCGGCCCGGAAGGAGCCCGCCGCCGTCGTCCCGCCGTTCAGCGGTCACGGCGCCTCCTCTTCTCCGGCGAGCCCGCGCCGCCGTCCTCCCCCCTGTTCCCGGTGGCCAACGTGCGGCGCCGGCCGCCCGCCTCCTTCATTCTCCGGCGAGAGGCCAGCGCCGCCATCCCCGAACGCCGTCAAAAGGGTGGCGCCCCGCGCGAAGCTAGCGATTGTATGCATGTGTTGTATGTGTTGCGTCGGCCATCGAGTCGGCGTGGTTGTGCGTCTCTGTTGGGCGGAGGTCGAGCCGCGGAATGCGTGTATGTGTTTGTGTTGTGGTGGCCAGCCATCGAGCCCGAGCCGAGAGCATCGCCTCCATGCGGGACTTGGCGAGGGAATGCAACAACTTAGCGATGAACGTTACGTGGGCAAACTATTCGTTTTATATGAAACCCTAACGACGTAGCGGCGACCTAGCGACTACGGACGAACGAAGATATGACCTAGCGACAACCGGACGAACGAAGTCACGACCTAGCGGCGACTTAGCGACGCCCTAGCGATGACCGGATGACAAACTAGCGAACCAAGTCACGACGACCTAGCGCGACGACCTAGCGAACATGACATGACGACCTAGCTACGTAGCGTCGACTTAGCGAATATAATTAAACACCTTACTCAATATAATTAACTTTATTATGTAATATTAATGGTACTTATTAATAAAGTATTCTAATATTAATGGTACTTGTTAATAAAGTCTTCTAATATTTAATGTCTAGTAAATTCATTATGTCATGTGATAGTAACTTCATTATGTCATGTGATAGGACTTCATTATGTCATGTGATAGTAACTTCGTTATGTCATATGATATTAACTTCATTATGTCTAGTAACTTCAATATATCATGTAATATATAAGGTTTTGTAATATTGTAATATTTTAATCTAATGCCAAGTAACTTCATTAATAAAAGTAATGTCATGTGAAACCTATTTGAAACCCTATTAGATTATTGGTTATTAAAAAAGAAAAAAACATACACTTAGTGTATGGATACGCTAAGTGTATATTTCCTTATGTGCAACATAGCATTTCACTTATGTTTCCACTTTGCCTCCATATATTTGCTAAGTGTGTATTTTTTTTTTTTTTCTTGTGGCGCTACATGACAAATTGTGTTCTAACATCTTTCACATATATTTGCAGAAATGGCCGATCCGAATGATAACATGGATGATGCAATGATGGACCTAATCAACAAATGGCAATCAAAATCCCCAAGTCCAAGGTGAAGACAATGAACAAATAGATGATGGGAGTCAATACTTTGCTGATTATGAAGAACTTGTGGGAGACAATCCTGATGAGGTCTATGTATAATCTAGTATATATATGTATATACATGAAATTAAAATGAATGGCTTTTGTATTAATATCTTTATACTTCTTTGTGTAGCCCTCTGGATCGGTGGCGACTTCCTTCCAGTAGTAGAAAAGTGCGAGGCCCGAAGAAGCCGTTGGAGGGTCGGTACATTCTGTCGAAATTCGACGAGGGTACAGGCCAAGTACTTGGAGAAAATGCAACGAAATTTGTTGCGCACTGTGGGTACCTTGTAAGGGACAGGATCCCGATCAGTGCTCGAGAATGGAGGCAACGGAAAGATGACCCCAATATTAGTTTTGTCTCCGATCGTGACAAGGAATTGATTTGGCTGGATATCCTTCAACATTTCACACTCGATACACAGGATGAAGCTTTGAAGGAGAAGGTTAAAATCTGGGCTATGCAGAAGATGGCCAAACAATTTCAGGTTTGGAAGAAAAAACTCTACAAGACTTTTGTTGCAAATGACCGGACACCGGATTTCACCAACAAGGCCTACGCCAAGTTGAGGCCTTTTTGGGATGAGTTCGCATGCAGTTTAAGAACTCGAGATGAGGGTCGAGCACGGATGATCAAGAATCAAGAAAATGCTAGACAAAAGCAATACCACCATCACTTAGGTTCAGGTGGCTACCGGACTGCTATTCCTAAGTGGAAGAAGCTGGAACAGAAGATTGTTGACAAGAGGATCGAACTAGAATCACTGCACTGGCCTGAGCGCGCCAAGTATTGGTTCTTCGGTCATGGGGGAACCCTAGACCTTGAGACCAGAAAGGTAGTGTACGGCGAGAAGCTGCAGAGAGTGGGACAGAGAATGGCCTATGCCCGAGGATTAGTTGAAAGTGGCGTCTGGCAGCCAAACAGAGAGAAGGATGAGCTGACATACGCCCTTGAGACTGCTGAACACAGTGGGCGAACAAGAGGCTATGGGGAGATATCGTGGGAGCATGGCTTCCCTAAAGATAGACCCACTTATAGAAGCCGCCAAAGAAAGAAGGAAGAGGAGGCAGAGCGATTGCGTAGGTTGGAGGCAATGGTGATGGAGTCACGCGAAGCGGCTCATGAGGCGATATAGCGAGAGAAAGCGCTTGAAGAGAGAATGAACGAGGAAATCAAAAGGCAAGTGCAAGAAGTAGTAAGTTCAATGCAAAGGCAAACTGCATCAGAGCCAGGAGTCAACATTAGCCCCCCCCCCCCGGTCAGTTGAAAAGCAGTTGCGCTTCCACGGAGGTGCCAACTGTTCAAGACGACGTGGGGCTCCGCTTTCCGGTGGATGATGTCATCGAAGCTCTGACAACATGTGAGCTGCACATTCCACAGGGGACTGCCACAGTCATGGTTGCTGTCGGTGTTGTAACTCCTATCGACCCTACGAAGACACCAAGAATCCATGGGGCGATAGTTCCAGCTGGATATGCTAGTGTCTCGGTGGATAGAGTTATCAAAGGCTTCGAAAATGTGAAGCTTGAGATAGAAGGAGGTGATAGAGAGAAGACTCTAGGACAAGCAGAGAAGACATTCATTTGTTGGCGCAAGCGCTACATCATTATTCCTGGGGCTTCACCTAGTAGTCTACCACCACCTCCTCGTCATGAACCTAACCCCAGGTGCGGATGAAACTTGACGATACATTTATTCACTAACTTTATTTTGCATTCCCTTAGTTAGCGATTTACTCATATACCTCTTTAATTTCACAGGTGGTCACCTACATGTCATAGTGCTGCATCGTCTCGGGCTCCAACGCCGCCTCCTCGGGCTACAACGCCACCACCTCGAGCTCCAACACCGCCACCTCGGGCTCCAACACCACCACCTCGGGCTCCAACGCCGCCTCCTCGGGCTCGAACACGGCCACCGGCTGCTCCAACGCCGCCTCCTCGGGCTCCAACACCGACACCGGCTGCCCCTTCGCCTCCACGTCGGGCTCCAACCCCCCCCACCGGCCGCCCCATCGCCTCCACACGTGGCTCCAGCGCCAAAACCGGTGGACCCACCATTGAAGAAGAGGTCGGCCACACGATCAAATGTGTCGGCCGCCCCGCCGCCAAAAAAAAAGCCCCTCGAAAAGAAACAACCCATCATTCCTAAGAAGTTGTCCGATGAGAAGACTGCTGCAGAAATAAAGGCTTCGGTAAAGTCAGATGTGGACGGTTTCTTCAAAAACCTTAAGGATGAAAGAGAATCCAAGCGAAACCCTGAGAAGCCCTACCTCTTACTAAAGCCAGAACTTCTGCGGCAAAGGGTTGATGCTCAACAAAAAAAGAGGCGTGAAGCTCAGAAAGAATCATCATCTTTATCCGACTATGATCGCACTTTAAGAAAATCCATAGAAGAAGATAAGAAGAAGCAGAAAAGAGCACACAAGGGTGTACCACAGCTCGGGGAACAATCAAAGCAATCAGTGCCCCCGCTAGTCATTGGGAATGAATATGGCTCAAACATCGACGTGCTAGACCAGCAGATACCTCCAGATTTGAACCCTGTGGATCTTGATATGTTTTTTGCCGAAACTAGTCTTAGCTTAGCCCAAATGATAGCTAGTGCAGCAATTGAAAGTGCTCCAGAAATTGATCATTGGCAGAAGACATATGAATATGGCAAGAGTCTATTCAACCCTGCGGCCCTCAGCAAACTTGGCACGCAAATGTACTTGCTAAACCAGTGGTACCTTGCGGCGTGTGGCGTAAGAGCGCGATGACTATATCTGCGTCCGAATTAGAAAACCATCATTACTTCCGTGGTGATGATGTTATTTATGTTCAATTTAATGAGCTACACCAGCTATACCATATGGACGCCTCGGACAAAGTTCTAATCACCGCTTACATGCGTAAGTGATTCTTTCTTTTAATAATATCATGTAAATTATCATGTATATGTATAACTAATTACGTAAACCGACTATACATATGCGAAACATGATGAGGGACCTCGAGCTAGAAATGACAAGGAGATTGGATTTGTAGATCCTTATATTGTATTCAAAGACCCCAAGACTCCGTATGTTATATGGAGAGTTCAAACGGAGAGAAATCTACGGAGGTACTTGATCAATCAAAAGGATAAAATATATATACTCTTTCCCTATAACTTTAAGTAAGTATCATTATCGTGTGTACATTCTATTAAACCCATTATTCGGATCAGTATGAAGATATATAATTATTTTGCCTACACACAAATGCAGTTTTCATTGGATACTAATTGTGATTGATCTCTGGCAATCTCATTTGCTAATCTATGACTCGTTGAGAAAACCACTGGAAGATTACCAAGAAATAATAGATATTATCCAAGGGTAACTTCGATCTCTACATATTAATTTCAGCTCTTTAACTCGGTAGCGCGATAATTAATAATGATCATTTTATTGCTAGGGTTTGGGCTCGGTTCGTGCGTAAACACCGTCCGCATTTGAAAAACGCCACTATCAAAGCCTATCCTACTTCAGTGCATTCTACGGCAGCCCACCGGGCAGAAAATTTGTGTGGCTACTATGTCCCATGAAGTTTCGACGGTCTATGAAAAAAGAACAAATCTTGAGCACGCAAAAGTATGTAACATGTATATATAATAAGTTCACTTCATTTATTTGTTGCTACTTAATAAATCTTATTCATACCTCTAACTTTTTTCTTTAATGTCTACTAAAGGAGACGTGGTTGAGGCAGAAGGTGTTGGATGAAGTCCGCCTAAAAGGAATTCAGGAGACAATCGCAGGATTTCTTAACGACCAAGTCCTGAATCCCGCCGGCGAGTACTACTTCAACCCTGAGGAGCCAATGAAACCAAACCAAGACGATCATTTGTACGATGCTTGATTGGCGTAGAACAATTAAGTTGTAAATACTTTCTTTATCCGTGATGGATATGTGTAAATATTATTTCATAGCCCTATAGACATGTTTAATATATAAATAGTGTTATATAGTATATTTATATGTAATGCTCTAAATTACATAAATTATAGGTGCGTGTCTACATAAACTAGCAAATAAGAATACGCATTCGAAAATAATAATAATATAATTGTAAACCAGAAATAGAAAATCAAAAGAAAAGAAAAGGAAAAAAAAAAAAATCTTTAGTCCCGGTTGGTAACACCAACCGAACTAAAAGGGGCGGCCAGGTGGCGCACCACAGCGCACCCTTTTAGTCCCGGTTGGTGTTACCCACCGGGACTAAAAATGAACCTTTAGTCCCGGCCGCGGAGCCAGGGACTAAAGGTGGGACATTTAGTCCCGAAACCTTAGTCCCGGCTCCGCGGCCGGGACTAAAGGCCGTTAGGCCGGGGCTAAAGCCCATTTCGGTGGGGACTTTTAGTCCCTAAGGTGTTACCAACCGACTAAAGGCCTTTTTAGTCCCAGGCGCATGTTTTGCCGGAGCTATTGTTTATTTTGGCCAAGTGACCAAAGTCCTGTTCTGTAGTTGTGAAGGTTTGTTTCACCTACAAAATGTCAAGTGGATTTGTTTTTGAAAGCTAGGAGGTGTTGTGGAAGTATTTGGACGTAACGATGGCAAAACAGAAATTATCGGTCCCTTTCAGTGGCAATGTTTCAAGTGGCATGGAGGATAAGGCTATGGTTAACAATGTGAAGATCTCTTATGGCGAGACTCCCTTGTGCTTGTGTTATAGGTGCACATGCATCACGTGCACGCATGTGCTAGCATGTGATGACCTCAAGACAAGTAATCTTTGTCGTATTCACACGTCTTCTTTTGCTTCCATCTGAACTCTCCTTATCTCTTTCTCCTGGCCTTGTGAGCTAGTGATGAACCGAACAAAATTTTATGCATATATGCAAATGTATGCATGCTATCCCAGAAATAATAAATACCGATGGCCATTCGGGCCACTCGCCCGTCACAACATGGACTCAGCTAATATTGGTACTGCCTCTTGAATTGCTTTGCGTCATTCCTTTTCTACGAGCTCAATCTTCTTCCACTTAAGCTCCTCGAATGAAAGGGGAAAATATGATTATTATGTGTGTATCAACATAATGATAATAAATAAATTATGTATATTGTTTACTTCAAGTACATCTAGAAAATTTCTTATAGATGAGGTGCTCGAAAATCTAGTATCCACAAAAGTTTTTCCCCAGTTCCTACCTCAGACAGTGTGAACTCTCTCGTGATGAAAACATGTTGCTGATCGCGAAATATTACACCAGCAAGTGACAGCTCTACAAAGGTTCGAATTTCCATGTGATTCTAAAGCACATAGTTAAGGTGGACAGTGACAATCGTGACATACATCATCTATGGCGCACATCTGGGTTCCAGGTGACGTCCACCAAGGCCCCTGATTAAGGGGTGGAATCCTTAATTAAGGGAGTGTGGATTGGCAAATGGAGAGTGAGGAGGTCCAAGCGAGGGGGACTGTTGACGCTAGAATTGATCTAGGCAACACACCAGCAGGGGCTAGCACGCCCAAGAGGTTGCAATCCAACCTAGAACGCGAGAAGAACTCAGCGGGATCGATCAAACCGATCTAGAGACCGGTAAGACCGATTTAGGGCACGTTCTTCTCTGACGTAGCTCCGGAACACCCCTCGGGAAGACCCGTTGGAGGGATGCACACGAAGGATCTCCTAGGACCAGCAAGGCCGCCTAGAACGCCGCCAAATCTCGCCGGGAGACGTGACGAACAACAAGGTAGAGAGAAAGTAGGGTAAAAGTTGGGGTAGATGTGTTTTTTGACGATTGAGTGTTGGATCCTTCAATCAGCCGTGATCCTCTCGTATATATAGAGGGGGGTGGTCTTATCCCAATAGAAAACAACTTCAGATCGTAATCTTTAAATTTCCTAACAAAAAACACGTTTAAATCCCGATCAAAAAGAGTTGGAGTCGGGCTGAAACAGATAAACCGGCTTAGTCGGTTCCCAAACCGGCTTAGCTGATTTTCGCGGGCCTGAGTCCCAGCCTGCCTAGCTGAGAAACAGCAGGACCGGCTTAGCCGGATCCTAAACCCGGCCAAGCCGGCTGGGCAGCACTGCTGTCAGGACACCATGCAGAGATGTGCAGTATGGGAGCAGTGAGCCAATCGGTGATGTCCATCTTTCCTTTAATTAATCATCTCATGTACGTGTCAGGCTTCTTTGTCTTGCATCCACATGAAACCTACAGGTGCTTGTATGTGTACATAAGCTCTTAGCTTCTTGTCTTTTTGCCTTTGCTTGTACGTACTAGTGCTAGCAGTGGAACAGCAGAGGGCAAGCAAGGCAAGGCAACCAGCAGCAGCACACTCAAGCAGCTTGGCCAGCGGTAGTACGCCAGCAGCACACCAGCCGGCCTGGCTGGTTTTCCAACCGGCCAGGCTGGTTTAACAGGAAGAGCTCTACTATTTATCTTTTTTATCTTGGAACTTCAAATAATATTCTAAATATATTTTTGCTTCTATAAAATGATTATAAACCTTGTCCAAGAATTAATTCATGTTTTGGATCATTTTTGATCGTCAACAGGGACCATGGTCTCAGCTAACCTGACATAAGTTGAGATGATGAAATCAAGGATTTTGAAGGGCGTTATAGAAAAACCCATTCAGCAAGCATCTTGTGCACACCTATAGGGAAGCTAGCAAAGAACCCTGAAGGATGCGCTTGGCCAAGTCTGAGACAAACCTAGTGACGTCTACATGTAGGACGCGCGACATCGATGCCATCGTCGTCACCGGCTCAAATGAACCAGGACTAAGTTTTCGCCCAGAGGTTATCCTACCTAGACTTGCAGGGTTGTTGGAGAAAATTAGTATGACGCCTCCAAGGAGATTAGTGGTGCCCAAGGGTGTTACCATCCACAAAACCGACAAGGTTGTGCATGGCTTTGGCTAAGACTTCCCCAGGCGGCCCTGTGCTCTGGGCCGGACTATCACTCAGAAAAATGACGACAAGCAAAGGTAGAGGCTCACATCCATTTTGACAAGAGCTGCACGGAAGAACATAGGTGCAGATCAAGCCTAGCGCTTGAGCCCTTGCCAGTGGGTGCAATGCAGCTGCCGCGCAACACCATCCTTCATCCATCATGTCACGAATCCATACTCCTTGCAAAGCTTAGAGGAACGCCCTACCGTAGAGACCAGCAACCAGTGGGGGCACAAACACTACGTTGAGCCCTTGACAGCTCGCGCAAGGCAGTGAGCTTGATGGGAGGCACCTGGTCTGTCTCCCTAGAGAGGCCAGGCCATAGATCCGGCTTGTCACTGGCATCCCGCTCGCTGCGCTTGCCGGAGTTCCAGAGCTCGATTTGAGGAAGAGGAGAGAAGGGGAGGGGTGGAAGTTACTGCAGAGGTAGCCTTGTGGGCGCCGTCATGGGCTGCCGCCGCCACTAGCCGGAGAGCAGGCAGGTGGAGGGGCTTTCAGCGGCGCTTATAGACGAGACGACATAATGTATCTCCAGATATATAGTAGAGACTTTGTTACCTTGATAAGTCTGAATAACTTACAATTTAAAATGCATGGACCATGTATCTAGAGTATATCCCAAAAAACAAGTGGTTATATAACTGATTGCGTACGTAGTTTATATTTAATCCGCGTGCTAAGCGCACATGTATAGGGCATCAAACTATATACTCCATCAATTGTACAAAGAAGCTCTGATTGACGGGAAGTCATCATCCATAACTGCCGCAGGCAATTGTGATGCAGATTATTACACTTTTTTGGCCCCGTTTCCATCATATTGTCATTAGATGGACGGGAGGACGGTGCACCAAGCATTCATGAACCGCTTGGTTTAATAAACTTAGAAAAGACAGAGATAATATAGGAGCACGCGACTGTGCCAACTAGCACACCAATTAACGTAGGCTTTAGCAAACTCCCCGTCCGTTCCAAATCATCGGGCTAGTTCTGTGCTCTGTGCCGGAAGATTAGAAAATCCCGTAGTAGTCGCTTCGCCCACAGTAGCGGTGTACCTATACCTGCTGCCTTCCTCAACCTCGAGAGCCGCTCGAGCCTCAGGGCTTTCCGGCATTTCATCAGAAAACTGACGAAGCTCCACAACGACCTGTCCCATGGCCGGCCTTCCATTCCCGGGAACAGCAATGCATCGGGTCACAAGCTTCGCAACCGCATAGATCAGTCCCATGCTCCCTTCCTCAACAATGTCAGCGTCTAGAAGGTCACCAAGGGTGCCATTTCCCAAGCTGTTCTGGAACATCACGGTCAGGTTCTTCCATTCTTTGGCCTGTGGGTTCTTACCAGTCAAGAGCTCAATCAGGACGATCCCGAGGCTGTAAACGTCGGTCTTGTCGGTGATCTGGAAGTCCTGCAGGAACTCAGGGTCAAGGTAGGCCAGCGTGCCCTTGGGCACCACCTGCACGTTGTCGTTGATGGTTGAGCAGCCAAAGTCGGACACCTTGGCGACGTATCCTTTGCCGAGCAGTATGTTCTGCGGCTTGACATCGCCGTGGAGCGTCGGGTGCGGCGGCGAGTGCAGGTGCGCCAGGGCCCTCCGCCGTCTCCGTGGCGATCCTCAGCCGGGTCGGCAGCGTCACCCGGCGCCTTGGCCTCCCATAGAGCAGATCGCTCAGGGTGCCGTTGGGCACGAACTCGTACACGAGCATGGGCGCCTCAAAATGGAGGCAGCAGCCGAGGAGCCTGACGATGTTTGGGTGGCTGACACGGCAGAGCACCACCAGCTCCTGGACGAACTCATCCGTCCTGGTCTTGTCGATCTGCTTGCATCGCTTCACCGCGACAGTGGCGGTGCCGATGGTCGCCTTGTAGACGGTGCCATGTGCTCCTTCACCGACGATGTTGGCCTTGTGAAAGCCATGTGTGGCCTTCTCTAGGTCTGCTCTATCGTAAATCTTGAAAGCGATGTTGCCATCTGTTTCAAGAATTCGCGACAGCATCCGGCCTCCATGCTGCTCGAAATACGCTTGTCTTTTCTTATTCTGCTTGTTGAGGAAAACTTGGGTTGAAAGAAAAGCAATCAGGGCAACCAAAAGTCCGGCTGAAATTCCTGGAGAGAGATGGTAATCAAAAATTAATAATGTATTCCAAGATACTACATGGAAAATAGTAAAACCTTTTTTGCACTCCCAAAACTGTCCTAACCTGGTCAATTTGCCCATATTTCTTTACACAAGGGTAAAATCCTAGCTTTATCGAAAGCTTAAAACGTTTACAGAGATAAAAAATTTGCTGGGGATACCAGGTTAGGCTGGTATTAAAAATTTGAATTAATCACATAACATTCTGTACAATGGAAATGCATATGTATGGAAAGCTTAATTTGGGGGTGCAGATAAAGGAGTTACATCTATTTGAAGGTATATATCCCTGCCCATGGAAACCGTCCAAGATAATTTTAATCGTCTAATCCAAAGAAGATCTTCAAACCTTATAGATATAAATAGATACCGCTGATTGCAGTGTCCAACTCTAACCGAATAAATGTAGATTTGTTTTGAATAAATTGCATCTGTAGTACAAGAACTATACGCGTGGATGCAAATTACCCCAACAACTTGTAATTTGCTCTATTAGATATAAGAACTTGTCATCATGGTGCATAGATGGTCCAAAATACAGCGGAGGTAACATATCGATAGCTATGAAATGCCACAGTATTCATAACGTACTCGGCTAATTCAATCTCGTCTCGATCAGCTTGCACACATTTATTTAGCTTGGCTTGCATGCATCTCGAACATGATTTGCCTATCTAGTATGAAACAAACTTGAACGGTGCTGCAGAACATACTGGAACAACAAGGGGAAGAGGAAGGGGAGGAGTGCGAGCTGGTAGAAGAAGCAGGGGGAGGAAGAATGGGAGGAAGAGGGGTGTGTCATTCTTTGGAAACGGAGAGCAGTCACATGTCAAAGAGCTCATCCAGTTGTTCCCATTGCACGAGCCATGTATGTCCGAGCTGGGAGCTGATATATGCATGAGCCGTGTATATCCAACCTATGAGTTGCGAGCTGCACGAGCCATATACGTGACAATATGAGTCCAATTGGTATTTGGACCATCTATGCACCATAATGACAAGTTCTTGTATATGATAGAGCAAATTACAAGTTGTTGGGGGTAATTTGCACCCACGCGTATAGTTTTTGTACTACGGATGTAATTTACTCATTTGTTTTTTATCCCTTTAATTTATCCCTTAAACCCTATTTTTCTATCCACATGAACTATTCTTCTCTTGTATTCACCACATGACTAGGTTCTTTAGGGCCTATTTGGATTCCATGAACTAGTAACTATTTGACTAACAATTAATCCATAAGAATTTAAACAGGTGAATTAGTAGATAAACTAATAACTAATCTAAGTCTCAACTAGTTATTAGTTCACTCCACAAAACCCAAGCCCTTATTAGATGGTGTGCCAAGCCTTAGGTACACCTGTATCAAAAACTTATTTTTACGTATCTTCTCAAAAATAAGGTAGGAGTCGGTAAAGCCAGCAAGGAGTTGGGCTGTTTGGAGCTAGACTAAACAGGCCCGACCATATGGAGTTGCTTGACAAAATTGTAAGACAGCATCTTTTCCTACTTCTGCCAAAAGGGAAATCAATTAGATAGTCTCTCCATCCATGTAATCTTCACTTCCCAATAAATCAAACATTTTCAACTTTGACCAAATATGTGTATGAAAACATTATTATTTATGGTGCCTAATTAATATTAGATGAGTTGCTCATTTAAACTTATTTAAAGATACAATTATTACTAGTATTTTTTTGCAAATCTAGTCAAACGCAAGATAGTTTGACCAGCACAAAATCTAGAGTTTATATAACACTTTTTTTAGAATGGAGAGAGTATGTACCATTGAAAGTAGTAGAATTTGTATAAAGAAATGATCACATACAAAGTCTAGCCGCGCAATTGAGCAAGCTAATTCTTTAGTTGTTACAAGAAACATCGAGCAAATCCATACGTTGTAGTAGCAGCAACGTGAATCAGAAGGCCTCAATGTGCTTCTGCACCTTTGAAATACTGGCAAAATAAATTTGAAATACCGTTGTTGGATTTTAAGGGTATTATGTGTCTATTTTATTTTTGGAAAGAAAATTCGACGGCAAGCCAAACTGAGCTCAAATACGTGAACCTGCAAGTTACGTAAAATAAAAACTTGTGTGTTGCAGCTTAAGAAAAATGCTCGTACCAGTGGCCACTCGAGCTCCGAGAGGGAAGGGATCTCGGGCTTTTTGGCATTCTGCATTAGATGCATTTCCTTGGGTACCCGGAGGACAATCACAACTGAATGAACCAATTGTATTCGTGCACACTCCGTAGCAGGGATAATGTAGAGCGCACTCATCAATATCTACAATAAAAATAACATTCACATTATAAAAAAAAACCAAAGGATCATATATATGGGACTCTCATATGTGTATCTTGGTACATATGGTCCATGGAAGTGTATGCATACCGAGTATGTGATGATACTAACTAGACTATTTGGTGTAGTATATATATATATGTCTAGTATACAAATATATATATAGTACGTATGTGGCCATACTTATTTTATATATTACTATATTGCTATTATAACAATATATACTTGTGCTTTGGAGAGGGAAGGTATCTCGGGGAGGTAAGGGATCTTTTTGGCATGGTACAATAGACGCATTTCCTCGGGTACCTTTAGTACAATTGCAAGTGAATGAACCAACTCATTAGACTTCGAAAAAGCTTATGATAAATTAAAGTGGCCTTTTATTCAACAAGTCTTCAGGATGAAGGGCTTCTCTCCTGTCTGTTGTGATTGGATATCGAGGATCATGACTAGAGGGAGTGTGGCAGTTAAGGTCAATGATAATATAGGGCACTACTTTCAAACAAAAAAGGGAGTTCGGCAAGGGGATCCGTTGTCTCTAATTTTATTTAATATAGTAGTTGATATGCTTGCAATTTTAATTGCACGAGCCAAAGAGGCCGACCAAGTGAGAGGTGTTATTCCACACCTTGTAGATGATGGACTTTCTGTCCTTCAGTACACAGATGATACTATTCTTTTTATGGATAATAATATTAAGCAGGCTAAAAACATGAAGCTTTTGCTTTGTGCTTTTGAGCAATTGTCAAGACTCAAGATCAATTTTCATAAGAGTGAGTTATTCTGTTATGGAGCGGCCAAAGCTAATCAACTTGAGTATATGCACATTTTTTGGTGCAATTTAGGCTCCTATTCATTCCGTTATCTTGGAATTCCGATGCATCATAGAAAGCTGTTGAATAAGGACCGGAAACATGTGCAGAAAAGATTTCAGAAGCGACTGAGTAGTTGGAAAGGGAAAATCTTATCAGTAGGAGGGAGACTTGTTCTTATCAACTCGTTTCTTAGTGGTCTTCCTATGTTTATGTTATCCTTTTTTGAGGTGCTTAGAGGGGTTTTACGAAAGCTAGATTATTTTAGATCATGGTTTTTTTGGCAGGGTACTGAGCATAAGAAAAAATATAGGCTAGCAAAGTGGGAGGTAGTATGTTTGCCAATGGAGCAAAGAGGTTTGGGGGTCCTGAATCTAAATGTACATAATAGATGCCTTCTTAATAAATGGCTGTTTAAGCTATTAAATGGCGATAGAGTTTGGCAATGGTTACTTCAAAATAAATATTTACAGCATAAAACTTTAACTTAGGTTCAAGTTATGCCTGGGGATTCTTAGTTTTGGACTAGCCTTATGGCAGTCAAGAAAGAGTTCCTCTTGATGGGCGGGTTTGATCTAGGTGAGTTCAGTTTTAGGAGGATTCCTGGATAACACCACGCCCTCTAAAATTAAGCTTTCGGGATTATATAATATTGTAAGAAAAAAAGTGCTTCTGTTCGGAGGTCTCTAGTAGGGAATATAATTTGCGAGATTGGCATAATATAGTGCTTATGGTTGCACAAGTTCAACTTTCAAATAATAGAGATCATTTTAAGTAGGGGTTACATCGGGATGGAATATTCTCGAGTAAGTTCGATGTATAGAGCGCTATTAAATGTTAAGGCCGTACCTTTCAATAAATTGATTTGGAAACTAAAACTACCTCTCAAAATAAAAAGTCTTTATATAGTATTTATACTAGGGTGTTATCTTCATAAAAGATAATTTAACTTGAAGACATTAACAAGGGGACTTAAAATGTTGTTTTTGTTGGGCCCAAGAAACAATACAACACTTGCTTTTTGACTGTCATTATGCAAAGTTCATGTGGTGAATTGTTTAAGTCTCTTTCAACCTAAAACCTCCAAGTAGTGTACATAATATGTTTACAGGTTGGTTAGCAGGGTTGCAGAGGACTGTTAAAGCCCAGATACTGGTCAGTACTAGTGCAATTTATTAGGTGCTTTGGCTGACCCGTAATAAGGTTATGTTTAATAAGGTGTTAGCACCAACTTATTTGCAGGTTATCTTCAAAGTGACATACTGGATCAGGTTTTGGTCTTTTCTTCAGAAGGAGCTTCGCCACTCAATAAAGATGGGGTGTAGGGCCATTGAGATAATCGCGTTACAAGTGTTTGCACGGTATGGCTGGAGATTTAGCAATAGGATTGCTTTTTAGTATTCTCTCAGTATAACTTTTGCTCGAATTATGGCTCAAACCTTTATTTTTGTGATTCCTTGGATTGTCATTTGGAGTTGAAGTACTTGTAATAAGAAACATCTATATGCATTAATCGATGCAGAATCTGAAATATTTAATATATTCTCTTTTCTAAAAAATTGTATTGTTGCATAATTCGTAGCATGGGTACTTATTATGCTGAACGCACTCATCAATATCTATAATAAACATCCCCTCAAAAAAAATATCTACAATAAACATAACATTCACATTTCAAAACAAAAAAAATGCCAAAGGATCTTATATATGGTATTCTCATATGTGTTTATAAACATATTCAATCTAATAAAAGAATATGCACCCATATGCAAGATAGTATATTGAAGATACAAGTAGTTACACAGAGAGTAAAAGAAAATCATCCTATACGAATAATTTTTATGTTATTTTTATTAGATCTTCCGTCCGAATAAGGTTCTGAGATAAGTTAAACCATCCAAAGGATAGTAGGGTAGGAGCTGGCGTATGTAGTAGATAGATAAGCGACCTTCGTTCGTTGTTGTTTTGGTTGAAAAAAAAAAAATAATATAGGCAGGGAAAGCTTGCCATCCTAATTTTCTTCGTTGTGTTTCCACTATCGAGTGGATGCAGTCGTCACCTGTTGAACAACTATTATCGAGATGGCAGTGTAGACATGGACATGATATGCACGATGCCTGGCAACTCTCATAGGACAATTTGTTAGCGAGATGATAAGAGCAGCAGGAGGCGGTGCGATTGGCTGCAGCACAGGATGCGGCATGGGGCCATGCGCAGATCTTTTCACGAATAGAGATTTTAGGCCATGTATGGTGCAATTTCATCAACAATTTCATAAGATGTGTGCAATTTTTTTTTGGCCAAACACCGTTTTTGCGAACACTTCATCGGTAAAGCTCCTTATTTTTTGCTCTCAGAAAAGGATAGGGTAGATGAAGCTGAAAAGAGTAGTTTATCCTAGGCCTTGTTCGGTTTGCACTTGTTAGAAAAAGTTGCAACTGTAGCATTTCGTTTGTATTTGACAAATATTGTCCAATCATGGCCCAACTAGGCTCAAAAGATTCATCTCGTGATTTACAACTAAACTGTGTAATTAGTTATTTTTTTACTAACATTTAGTGCTCCATATATGCGGGTAGAAATTGATGTGATGGAGAGAGAGTGGAGAAAGTTGCAAGTTGCTTGCAACTTGCAACCAACCGAACAAGGCCCTAGATTCACATGCTGCTATCGGTGGGCCTAATACAGACAAATGTCAGATTTGACCACGCTCAGGGATGCAGCCATAGGCTCAGCCAGGGCTCGCGGTCGTCGAAGCACGGCCACTAGTGGCCTCCAGAGCGCGGCCACCAGGGCACCGGCACCGAAGGTTGCGGCCGCCAAGGCGCTACCACCAGGGTTGCAATCACAAGGGCTTGTCACTGTCAAGCCTCGTGGCCTCATGCAGGGGAATGGCCTCTAGCTAGGGTGCGATCATCAGGCCCAAGGTCTAGGGCATGGCTGCCGGGGCGCAACCACTGGGGCTTGCGGCCTGTTGGGCACTGCTGCCTATATATGAGCATGCAGCCCGGAGCATGACGGCCCGTCATGAAGCATGATTTTTAGCCCGGCACGAGCACGACCCGGCATGGTGTACTGTGGGCCTGAGCTGGCCCGGCCCGGTGTAAAGGGCCGTGCCTGGGCCGCACCCCAGGCACGTGGGCTGCCACGGCACGGCATGGTTAATACTATCAGGGCCCGAATAGGCCCGATGATTATAGTGGCATGCCAATATTCCATCGGCTACCTTCTCTTAAAAAAGGGAGAAAAAGCCCACCAACCCATCAAAAGACCCTTCCACCCTAACCCTACACCCCTTCCCTCTCGGCCTCCCCGTTCGGCCATTCCAACCTCCCCGTGCCGCAATGCCGGCCCGGCTAGGAGCCCATCGAACTGCGAACGCCAGTCTTCCCCCTCCCCTCCCCCACCTGACCGCCGCCTCCTCCTCCTCCTCCTCCCTGTCTCCTTAGCTTCCCTGCTTGTCCTCCATGGCTCCTATGAGCATGGTAGCGGAGGCGCCGCCTTGAGCATTGCGGCGGCGGCGGCGGCAGATGCAGAAAAGGCTCCGGCCTGGGCGTGGCGGCGACCTAGAGCGCAGGCCGGTGGCCGCACCGCATGTGTCGCGCCCGGTCTCAAAGCGCCACGGCGGCGTAGCGAAACGCACGCGGGACGCCCCGGCGGCGGCCGCAACAAAACTCCAGCCTGACGCCTTGGCGGTAGCCGCACCAAGGCGGCGCCAGGGGTGCGGGCGGCGGGCCTGAGCGCAGGCCGGTGGCAGCACCGCATGCGTCGCGCCACGCCTCGAATACGCTGGGCGGCCTGGAGCTCGAGCCCTTCATCCTCTCCACGCGACGCTGGCCACGGGCCGCCCAACAGCGGCTGTGGGCCGTGCTCTTCGTGCCGGCCCGGCACGAAAAACGGCTCAGGCAGGGCGTGCCTAGGCCGTCAACCAGGCTCGGAGGACTGTTGAGGCACGGCCTGGTGGCCCGATGGGCCGAATCGTGCTGCGCGACACGGGCTGTGCCATGTCGGGCCGTGCCGCCCCGATGCTCATATATACTGCTGCCAGGGCTCCGCCGTTGGGGGCGAGCACTGGTGCTTGCGGCTGCTAGGACGTGGCAGCCAGGGTGGGCAGCATCGGATTGAGAAGGCAGCAAGGAAGAAAGAGAGAGCCAGTGAGGAGATTGAAATAAAATAGAGAAGTAAATTACAGTCAGTATAGTTATTTTATTCTTTTTGTCTATGATGTGAACCTATTTTGGCAAACAAATTTCCACGTTTAGCTTTAGCTTTCAACGAAAAAGTTGCTTTTAGAAATTGAAACGCAAAAAAACAATTTATGACTTGAAGCTGTGATGTGCTAACAGGACCTTAATATATCTATTTATAATGATGTGGCATGCATAAAGGAAACTAATAAAACCTGTAACTACTAAACATCGAAGTAATCTCATATATAATTAAATTGAATATTTTCTTGAGTTATGTTTTTCGTATTTGTAAGGATCCAAGTGAGACAGTACAACGGAGAGGCTAGGAAGTGGATTCATCACCTTTGCAGCCGTCAGGAAGGTAAGGGTTGCCGTCGAAGCCTTTGTCGCACTTACAGATGTAGCCTCGTCCGCTCGATGCATCGGAGCACGAGCTGTTGGTGCTAACGCAGGCTATGGTTGTTGCCGAACTGCAGTTGTCATCCCCGACGGACCAGTCAAGGACCACCGGCGCCTTTCCACCACGGAAGCTATGGAATGCCGACAACGTGATGTCACCAACGGGCCAAGTGATGATGTCGGAGCTGGTGGTCGACAACGTGAAGTTGGACGAGTCCATGAGCACCGCGAAGCTGCAGGGACCACCAATTAAGCCGGCGCTGCCGTTCAAGCGCTCGTCGAACCACACCTCGTAATTCTTGAGACCCTTGGGGACGGCCGTCTGGCAGCATCCCATCCCGGAGCAGAGGCTAAGGTTCATGTTGCCATTCAAGCACATGGCCAGGCACATGTTCGTCTTCGTGCTGTTGTCGCCGATGTACGCCAGTGCCCGGCACCCTACGACCTTGAACATGTTGGCCGTGCTGGAGAGACTGTACGGCGTGTTGTCGCCCAAATCCCAGCGCCACACCTGGTCGGGCTCGCGCACCATCTTCTGAGACGCAGCATCGTAGCAGTAAGAATAGATAGTCTGGAGCACCCTGGCTTCAGCTCGCTCAATGGAGATGCTGAGGATCTCGAGTGGAGTGGCATTCTTCTGTGAAACCACAAACGGCTTATGGACACCGTTGCCGGTGTCCTTACACGAGATTTCGAATCCCGGCAGCGAGCAGTTCCCCATGCCGAACGGGAAAGGGATCTCCACGGCGCCGCATGATTTCTTGCAGCCCTCCCAAACGGCTTCAATAAGCATTAGAATTACAAATTAATACATTTAAAATATATTACAACAACTAGATCAAAAATTAAAGGTTAAAATATAGATTTTCATGATATATCACAAAAGGGGATCAAATAAGAGTTCATACATTTATGTTTGAACTAATAAATACTCCCTCCGTCTCTCTGAAACGAGTGATTCCTATAAATCGTGCCAGTCAAAAAAAAAATTTTAACTTTGAGCAACTTTATAGAAAAGAGTAACAATATTTATGGCATAAATCTAATGATACTAATTTGATAACATAAATCTTAATGCTTTCTTCTAAAACTTTGGTCAAAGTTTAGAAAGTTTGACTTAGAATAACTCTAGAAATCACTTCTTTCAGGGGAAAAAAAAAAAAAGATTAATTGTAAAGCAAATATTTAAATGAAATGTATATTGAAGATACACATAGGTGCTACATAAAAACTATGAATATGGATGAAAAATCATATAAAGCAATATTTGATAGATTGTCACCATTGAATATGGACTATAGATTACATATTACATATAGCTATTATTTTAGAATATTAGTGAGGAGAAAAATATTCAATATAAGTAATTTTTATTAATCAGTGTCTCATAAGATTCTAGCCCTTGCGAGATACACATAGGTTGGAGAACACGGGTTGTAAATAAGATCCAAGTGATAGATGACAAGGATTTTGAGACAGTACAACAGAGAGGCTAGGAAGTGGATTCATCACCTTTGCAGCCGTCAGGAAGGTAAGGGTTGCCGTCGAAGCCTGCTTTGCATATACAGTAGTAGCCTCCGCTCCATGGCATACACTTGCTGTTGGTGCTAACGCAAGCGTATCCAGGCTTTGTGGGTGCCGTCAAGCAGTGTTCGTCGTCGTCCCGGATGTGCCAGTCAAGGACCACCGGTGCCTTTCCACCACCGGCGCCTTCGCACCAGATCAATGCCGACAAATCCTCCGGCGAGGAGATGCTGTTGGAGCTGGAGTTGTTCGACAACGAGAAGTCGCACCTCCGGTCCATGAGCACCGCGAAGCTGCAGCGACCAAGTAAGTCCGCAGTGCCGTTGGTCCTGTTCGTGGTATTCTCGTCGAACCCCACGTCGTAATAGTTTGGACTCATGGGGCTGAAGCGCGTCTGGCAGCATCCCATCCCGGTGCAAGGGTATAGGGACATGTTGCCGTCAGAGCGCGTGGACAGGCACCCGGTCAGGTAGCCAGAAGCGTCGCTGATGTACGCCAGCGTCCGGCACCCTACGACCATGAAGTAGTTTCTCCAGCGGGAGAAACTGTACGGCGTGTTGCTGCCCAAATTCCAGTACCCCTGGTCGGGCTTGCGCACCATCTCTCCAGACGCAGCGTCGTAGCAGGAAGAATAGATAGGCTGGAGCACCGTGGCTAGAGCAGACCCAACGAAGATGCTGAGGACCTCCATAGGAACTTTTGCTGCAGTAGCATTGTCGTCCTGTGAAACCACGAACGGCTTCAGGACACCGTTCCCGGTGTCCTTACACGAGATTTCGAATCCCGGCCGCCAGCAGTGAGCGGGTCCCATGCCGAACGGGAAAGGGATGTACACCTCGCCGCAAGATGTGTTGCAGCCCGGAAGACCAATACTACTCTCCCCGGCGACGACGCCGGCGGTGAGCCATGGCATTGGCACCACGACCACCGCCACACTGAGACACACTAGTCCTGCTACTAATGCTGATGAGTGGGATGCCATGACTGACACTAACGAACTAGTCTTCTTGAGCTGTTGTTGATGGACTGGGAGGTCTACTCTCTCCGTAAGCTACTCGTCTGAACATTTTATTTGCCAGGGATAGGATCGATCGCGCTTCTGTCCAGAGGTCATGATCCGATTAAAAAGTAAAACGGAGACCTGTCACCTACCGCCGGTGACTCAACATGCAGAGGAACTGATGCTTCTGTGGAATAATGGACCCACTTTGTGTGTGCCACAGTTGTTTGCCTGTCAGTGTCAGCATCTTGCACTTTGTGCGAAACCGACCCAAGTGCGGACTTGTCGGGCGCATCAATCATAAGACCCCTGTTTCCCTATAAAACTCGTGGGTTTTTTTTTTCAAGCTACATCGTACATTGGGAAACAGTTTGCATTAGATTCCTCGCCAAGCACGTTATAATGACATTCTTTTTAAGACGGATGGAATATGTCCTCATATAATGCTGAAAATGTATAGAATATGGAACTATCACTACCACAAGTTCATGGATCTAAACCCAACATCATCTCTCTGCTGAAATCATCAAATTCGGTAGAGGGCAACTAGCAATGATGGGGTTATCCTATCTCTGCGGGTTTAATTTCTAGACCCGCTGAAATGACATGAGAGTATTACTGCCGGACTTAGCCTCTGGCTATGATAGCGTGGGAGTCATGCCGGGTCAAGCCAACAGTGATAGCACGAAGGTCACTTCCGGGTCAGTGGATTCAGCCGGTAGTGAATTTAATTTTCCTAATTTTTTTATATACTTTATTATTACATTTTGAGTGTATGTTATTATCTAATATTTTACATTTGATATTCTGCAATCACATATCTCACATGATTCGATAATGAATACATAATAATTAGAAAACCATATGTAATAGATAGAGATGAAGTCATTACGCACCAAAATTTAAGTTGTCAATCTTGATGAGGTCTACAACTTTGCAGTTAATGACTCTTTCATTAGAAATCGTTTATGATCCTAAAATTTTGTCTAAAGTTTTCAATTTTAAAATACAAAATTTTGAATTGTTGAGTTGAATTGTTAGGCCTATTTCCATCACTAATTAACTCATTCCAATCCTTGTTAGGCCAAATTCCTGCCTTTTTCCATCCATAGCCCTTTGCAATTTTTCCATTATCAAGTAAATAGAGAAGGCATAATGTGAAACAATCTTAATGTTTTTTATAATTCAAAATCATTTTCATGCTATATCCTAAATATATGTTGGTGTGTAGCAATTTAAAAATTATTTGTTTCCTGAGGAACTCATCCTCTCCTATCTCCAAATTACCATACAACAATTATAATAATATCTAAATTTCTTTAGAGAATTCAGCAAACTTGTGTGACAACTTGCTTTTGTTGTATGATCACTCCATAAAAATCTCAAATGGTTTTAACTAAACGGTACCGTACATTGTTTACATTGCCAGCAGTTATGAGGTCCCATGCCGAACGGGAAAGGGATGTCTACACCGCCGCATGATGTGTTGCAGCCCTCACGACCAATACTACTCTCCCCGGTGGCTTCGGCGGCGAGCCATGGCATTGGCACCACGACCACCACCGCACTGAGACACACTAGTCCTGCTACTAATACTGATGAGTGGGATGTCATTACTGACACTAACCAACTAGTCTTCTTGAGCTGTTGATGGACTGGGAGCTCGCTCTCCCGTAAGCTACTTGTATGAACATTTTATTTGCCAGGATGTGATCGATCGTGCTTCTGTCCCAGACGCTATGATGATCCGATTAAAAAGTGGAACGGGCACCTGTCACGCCTACCGCCGGTGACTCAACTTCAGCTTCAGGGCAACCAAGTAACCAACTGCAGAGGAACGAACTGCTGCTTCTGTGGAATATAATTAACTCACTTTGCAAAATTGCACGCGGTTGTTTGCCTGCCAGTGTCAGCATCATTCACCTGGTGTGGAACAGGCCCCAGCGCAGACTAACGCATCAATCATAATACAGTTTTGTGGCTTTGTCCCCAACTCCCCATCAAGCACCTGCATCTTTTTGTTTTCAATCTACGTATATTGGGAAAACAGTCAGCATTATCTCCTCGCAAAGCGATAATGAGATTATTGTTTGTTGAGACAATGGAGTATGGCCTCATGATACAAAGTCTGTTTGGATACACCAACTAAACTTTAGCTAGCAAAATTTAGCTGCAAGACGGCCCAGATAAAAGACCAGCTAAAGTTTAGCTAGCTGAGTTTGCTGGAGGATCCAAACATCCTAGCTAAAAGATCAACTAAAGATTGTATTGTTTGATCACGGCAACTGTTTCAGGCCTCATTCAGTTAGGAGTGGATTGAGTCTCTGGAATCATTCCAGATAGAATTGGTTCATTAATTTGTACTGTTTTTATAAGCTGGAATAGTTCCTTGTTGAAATCCAGGACAGCCTTAAGATGTGCGTATTATCTCTTTTCTTAAGTCTCACAATGAATGCCCGCTCAGCTCGAGCTGTCTAATGCACCGCCCCCTGCACCTGCCCACCGAGGCTCATGACGGCCTTTGCTAGGGCCGCGTGCAAATGATGCCACACTCCAGACCCCACCCCGCAACAGTGGTCAAGTCAGCGTACCCGGACACTAGTTATGTATTGGTGGCGTTTTGGATTGTGGAAATAGGTGGTGGGATAGAGTAATAAGGTAGTATGAAAACTATATCCAATGTTTAGGTTGTAGGATAGGGAAATGTGCAGAGATGGGGAAAGGGAAATCAATTCTTCATTTCCCATGGATTCTATCCGGTTGGGAGGCGTGGGATGCTGGGATGTGACCGGGTTATGAGCTCCGGTGACACGCTCCTCATCGTACTTCGGCCTGAAGCGTACATACCTCAGACTTCGACAGAGCCATCGCCGGCTACAGCGCCATGCACTGCTTGGCTGCTCCTGCATCTTCGCCTCTCGCCCGCCGCCTAGGTCGGGCGGGGCCGCACCATGCTTCAACGCACGGGGGTCACCAGGGCACAATGTCATGGACTGGGCCATCGACTGCCATCGACTGCGCAAGAGCCGACAATGGAGAAGAACGAAGAAGAGTAATGGGTCATGGATAGGAGATGGTGTTCTCATTTTATTTTTTATATAAAAGTGTGTGAGCTCCACTTCCAAACCCAATGTCCATTGCAGCCAAACAAAGGATTTGTCGTCCAACCTCCATCCCATTCCATAACTAACTCTCTATAAGCTACCTCATGCCCTTTTCCCTATCCCACCCAGCATCCAAACGCCACCAAAGGGCTTTTGCTTTCGTTCTGTTCAGTTCGCTTTCCTCGTCTCGAGAGCTGAGGGCAGAGAAAACAGAGTCCCTCCGTCTCCACCCTGATGACAGGCTGTGACTCCTAGCGTCGCAATCGTTGCACCATTGTACGTGGTTCTTATTGTGAGAATGGTGGAAACGAGATGCCCTATCTTGTTTGGCCTATTGGGCCCGTTTGTAACTGTACTTTGTGTTTCCTTTTTAGTGCATTTTCAGTAGGAGCCTCTAGCTCCTCCTGTTTCCTCAAAAGAAAAAAAGAATTGTGGAAACGAGATGCCATATCCTAATCCTCGGTTATGTGTTAAATGGAGCATAGGAACAGTCCCCGGCGTGGCTTGTACAACAAGAAGATTACAACTGAATTAGAAGATGAGATCTATCTAATACTGCTTGAGCTACAGGATATGACCTTTGGCCTATCCATCTAACCAAAGCAACAATAATGTCTAACACTTCAACGTCACCAGCGACGTATTCATCTGGGCCCGTCTTGCCGGTGACATATTCTTCTGAGCCATCAGCGCGCGCAGCATGTGCAATTCCAATTGGCCATCACGCTAACGGAGAAGACACATATTATTATTACGGTTTCAAGATGGCAATGGGTATTTACCCGACGGGTAGTAGGAACCCACACCCGTACCCGTCAGAGAAAATTTTACCCGTCGGGTTACCCGCGAATGCGCACGGGTAGGAAAATCGTTCCACATCCACACCCGGCGGGTAAATTTTACCCGACGGGTATTCCGCACTTGCCGAACACACCCGAAAATTACATAGAAATATTATTTTTTAATAAACAATATATGAAAAATTTAGAAATTTTCACACCACCAAATACAACTCCATCCAATATGTATATACTAAGTAGTGTTCACATACAACTCCATCCAATAATTATGGTTAAGCAAGAAAAATAAAAAATAATAGAAAACACCGTTGGTATGGTGGGGTGGAGTGCGGCTACTCCGCTGGCGGCTGGCCTGCCTCGCACGGTCGTCAACTCTCCTTTCTCAAGTCTAACATTAGCCCCAAAAACAGTTTGCTAACTGAAAGAATAAAGAAGGCCCACTAATGAAAAGCCCACCTAATAAAATCAACACCACATGGGAGCGGGTCGGCAGTATATTGGGTGCCGACCGGTCAGACGCGGGTGAATCAAATGGGCGACGCAGATCACGCCGCATCTGGCCCACGGCCCACTCCCCAGCCCTCAAAGTCCACGAAGGATAAAGATCGACTTCACGGGTCAGGGCCATCAACCCGTTACCGTCATCAGATTCAGTGCGTCCACTCCAAAAAATAATAATAATAATAAAATAAAAAATCAGAGATTCACACTAAAAAAAATAAAAAAATAAAAAAAATCAGAGATTCAGTGCGGTGCCCACCAGTGAACAAGAGTGCATTGTTTTGGACGAATCGAGGACTCCCGGTCAGAGATTCAGTCCCGGACGACGTTGGGCTTCTTATTTTGAGATCACCTTCGTCCAACTTGGAGTTCGAAGCTAGCGCTTGATATCGCTAGCCGTCTTGGCGCGCGTGTGGTGCCGCCACCCGCCCGCCGGCCACCGTCGTCTCCATCGTCACCGTGCACACGACACCCGCTGCGCCTCGTGGTAATCATCGCTAGCTAGTATACACTGCCAGAAACCATGTAGCCATTCTAGTGGTTAAGTAGACAGACGATCATGAGCTTGTACGCCCTCCTCACTGGTGGCTAGTACTCTACTCAGAGACGACATGGCAGGTTCTTCTCCTAGCTCCTGAGTCCTGCTCTCTGCTCTTGCTGCTGCTCCTGGTGGCGGCGGCGGCGCTGTCGCCGTTGCCCTACCCCGCCAACGCCGGCTCTTGCTAGTCTCATCACCTGACCACCGGGTTCGGCTGTGTCAACCTGCTGAAGGAGTCGCAGTTCAGACTGCAGAAGCCCTACGATGTGCCGCTCCACGAGCGCTACGAGGAGTCGGGTGGCGTCTGCCGCATGGGTCTTCGCCACCGACAAGCCCATCAGCTCCACCCACCCCGGCGGCGTGCGCACCGAGATCAAAGTCAACGTAAGTCACCTCTCCACCGAGATCCATTTCTTCTTCCTACTTGAGTTGCACTAACTCCGCATGTGTTCGTTGATCATCGATCAGAAATTGTACAGCTCCGGGGTGTGGCAGTTCGAGGGCGACATGTTCGTGCCGTCGGGCACGTCGGGCGCGTCGGTGACGCAGGTCTTCGGCGCGGCGACGCACGCCACGACGCTGATGCTGCACGTCTACGACGGCAACCTCACCTACTACCACCGGCTGAACGAGGTGGTGGCGGAGCGCGTGTACGACCGGTGGATCCGGCTCAACGTCATCCACGACGTCGCCGCGGCGAACGTCACCGTGTTCGTCGACGGCGAGCGGCGGCTGGTCGCCCCCGGGCAGGGCGGGACGCAGCACTACTTCAAGTTCGGCGTGTACAAGCAGTCGCACCACAACCCGTCCTACCTCATGGAGTCGCACTGGAAGAACGTCGCCATCTACACCAAGCCGTGAACTCGTTAGATGTGCGTGACAGTGACACACGATGACACGATCGATGGAATGACGATGGATCCGATGTGTGAACTGTGATGATGGAGGACGTCTCAAATGTGACTCCAGCTAGCGAGAATATGCAAGTATTAACTGTTGTCACTGATACTATCTCCATCCCAAAATAAATAATATTTTTACTTTACTTTTGTTTGACCATTCTTTTTATTTAAAATTTTTACAAGTAATAAAATAAATAAGTTACTATTAATGTATATTTAATGATAAAAAAGTTATAACAAAAATAAGTAATATTTATACAAACAATTTGAATAAGGAACAATAACATCTCCTGCTAGTGACTCCGATGTGCATGCGAATGCAAATCCTGTTCCGCGGTCGTTCGCTCCTTCTGAAGTGGAGCGAACGATCAGACCATCCACCACTGCTCAACTGACTGACACAAGTCCAAAATAGAATATATTTATTTTAAAATATTATAACTTCTGAACCGTATATATTTATATTTAATTTCGTCTACACCACCAGTGTGTTCTGCATAACGAGACAAATAAAACTAGACCCTACTTATATATATTTTGAAGATTTTTTTAGGAGCAAATTATGTGTATTAACTTTTTTTGCGAGACAAATTATGTGTATTAACTTATAACATATAACTTGTACCTCTATATAACTTATAACTTATGCAAATAAGTTATATTGAATAACTTTTTGCTAGTCGAATTTGTTTGGTGGCATGGCTCACCGCACCAGAATTCTTTCTTTCTTTCTTCTTTGTTTTTGTTTTCTACAATGTTTTCATTATATATTTATATAAATTCTACGGACTTATTTTTATACATATTTTTTTTTATATTTCTACTAATATACTCCCTCCGTCCCATTGAGTTTGTCACTTTAGACTTAGTGCCATCTTGTTTGATAAATCGTCTTATTCAAATCTTTTGTATAAATATAATTTGTTTTATTATGACTTCTTTTATCAACAAAGATACTTGAATATTGGTTGATTTATTTCATTTATTTGCATAAATATTTTAAATAAAATGTATGGTCAAACATAAAGTCCAAAAATAAAAAATGACATTCTTTATGAGACGGAGAGAGTACTATGATATTAATTTATACACCTAAGTTCTTGAATATAACTTGTACGTCTAACTTTACATCTAGGTCATTCATCAAGTTATATATATCTATGTTTTGTTGCGGTGGTCCTTTTGACAATGTAACTACTTATCTTTCGGAAAAGTTAATTGGTAACTATAAACTACACTAATTACAACTGAGTATAACAACAAACTATATATTGTGATGTCTGTGCATTTGGAAAACTCAGAACTCTTAAAGCATCTTCAAGAGTTTTTCTAAAACTCACTTTCTAAATCATCTGGAGAGTCATTTGCATAAAAATCATTTTAATTTCTATATTTTTTCGCTCTCCAGCATGTCTTGGTATGGACTTCTCATTATCCTTTTTTGGATTATGGTGCTGTTTGGTTAGCGCGTTTCGTGCTATGATCTGATCCCACTACCAATGGATTGCGTTCATTATCGTTTGGTTGCCGGACTCTGATCAATTGCCAGAGGAACGGATACGGGCCTTCAGTGCGTGGCTTCTGCTCGATCGTGGACGGTAAGCGCTCCCGCTCGAGTCGGGTAACGCCGAGATGATAAAGCAGAACTACCTCGCGGTTGATTCCCTTCCCATTACCGTCGGGGAAGAGCTATCTTTGCGTTTACGTTGTCAGGTCACTCAGGTGTATAGAAAACAAACATGTGGAGAGAGCGAGGGGGATGGGTTGGGTACCGGTGGAGAACTTGCATTGAGGGATAGAGACCGGTGGACAAGAAAAACTCCATCTCCTGTCTCATTGCTATATCACTATCGATTGGTAAGAACACCGACAAAACAAGTGGTTATACAGCTGATTGCGTATCTAGTCGAATATTTAATCAGCAATACTAGGTGCACGTATATAGGGAATCACACTATATTTATCAATTGTACAAAGAAGCTCTGATTGACTGCAAGTCGTCATACATAACCGCAGGCAAATGTGAAGCAGATTATTACATTTTTTGTGCCCGTTTCCATCACTGTCATTGGATGGACAGATCGAGGACGGTGCACCAAGCATTCCATGAACTGCTTGGTATAATAAATTTAGAAAAGACACAGATAATATAACAGCATGCGACTGTGCCAAATAACACGGTAATTAACGTAGGCTTTAGCAAACTCACTGTTCCAAATCATCGAGAGAGTTCTGCGCTCAGTGCCGGAAGACTAGAAAATCCCGTAGTCGTTTAGCCTTCAGTAGCGGTGTAGCTACTGCCATCATCCTCAACCTCGAGAGCCGCTCGTGCCTCAGGGCTTTCCGGCATTTCATCAGAGAATCGCCGAAGCTCCATAGCGACCTCTTCCATGGCTGGCCTTCCATTCCCGGGAATAACGATGCATCGGCTCGCTAGCATCGCGGCCGCATAGATCAGTGCCATGCTCCCTTCTTCGACTATGTCAGCGTCTAGAAGATCACCAAGGGTGCCATTTCGCATGTTGTCCTGAAACATTGTGGTCAGGTTCTTCCCTTCTTTGGCTTGTGGGTTCTTACCTGTCAAGAGTTCTATCAGAACGACCCCGAAGCTGTAGACGTCGGTCTTGTCAGTTATCTGGAGGTCCTGCAGAAATTGAGGGTCAAGGTAGGCCAGTGTGCCCTTGGGCACCACCTGCACGTTGTCGTTGATGGTGGAGCACCCAAAGTCGGACACCTTGGCGACGTATCCTTTGCCGAGCAGAATGTTCTGCGGCTTGACGTCGCCATGGAGCGTCGGGTGCGGCGGCGAGTGCAGGTGCGCCAGCGCCTCCGCAGTCTCCGTGGCGATGCGCAGCCGGGTCGGAAGCGTCACCCGGCGCCTTGGCATCCCATAGAGCAGATCGCTCAGAGTGCCGTTGGGCACGAACTCGTAGATGAGCATGGGCGCCTCGAAATGGAGGCAGCAGCCAAGGAGCCTGACGACGTTTGGGTGGCTGACACGGCAGACCACCACCAGCTCGTGGACGAACTCTTTCGTCCTGGTCTCGTCGATCTGCTTGCATCGCTTCACGGCGACAGTGGCAGTCCCAATGGTGGCCTTGTAGACGGTGCCATGTGCTCCTTCGCCAACGATGTAGTCCTTGTGGAAGCCACGTGTGGCCTTCACTAGGTCTTCTCTATCGTATAGGGTGAAGGTGATGTTGTTGCCATCTGTTTCTAGGATTTGCATCAATATCTCGCCTCCATGCTGCTCAAAGTACCCTTGTCTTTTGTTGCTCTTCTTGTTGCGGAAAACTTCGGTTAAAAGAAAAGCAATCAGGACAACCAAAACTCCGGCCGAAACTCCTGGAAAGATATATGGTAATCTGAATGAAATTAATAATGTATATGGTAATCTGAAATTAATAATGTATTCCAAGATCAGTTGTCCATGGAGAATATGTAGTGTGGTCAACAATCAACCACATAATATATAAAGAAATGGTCACTAAAAGAGTAGGGCATGCTTTCATGATAATTTAGTATGGTAGAGCTTTTTATGTAAAAAAGATTTCGTTTATCATACTTTTGCAGAAGATGATGGATATTTTTGATAAAGTCATGTTTTGTGATAAACGTCAGATCGAAGAAATCATCACAGCCAACTACAGTGATATTTATTTTTTGCAAAAAAAAAACTACAGTGATACGTTTGTGCTGATATTATATGCTTGACTGTCATAATCGTGTGATGAAAAATTTATTGCAATTTCATATTGGTTGGCCTTGCACCTATAGGTGTGGCTCGGTAGTGTCGAGCTCATGCTCCCCATCATTCCATTCGTTGACCCTTCGTGCGCCTAAGGGCGTCTCCAACAAACACCAAATCGCTAGCTAGAAGGATTTTTTTTTTTTATTTCAGGTTGATGAGAGAGAATGTAGGAAATCTACTCGCTAGCGATGAACTCATCGATAGTCTCGCACAGTTTCCCATGAAACGCTAGGTCTCTGTTTGCCCGTCCCCACATTAAACATTGTGCAGATGGTTAGTTTTTCTTCTTTTTTTATTTCCCTCCGCGCTGACGATTTACTTGGCTCATTGGGGACGCCCTAATTATAAAGACAGGTGTGTGCGGAGCCTGACATGCGAACAGAGTCGCAATGCCCATTCAAAATGACAAGAGGGCTACACAACCGAAATGCATATGTAGAAAGTTTAATTTGGAGTCCAGACAAAGGAGAGTTACATCTATTGAAAGATATATATCCCTTGCCACGGAAACCGTCCAAGCTATTTTAACTGTCTATTCCAAAGAAGACCTCTCCAAACCTTATTAAATATAAAGAGACGACGTGGGTGATTGACGTGTCCAGTTCTAACCAAACAAATCTAGTTTTGCTTTTTATCACTTGAATTTATCCTCCGACACCTCCATAAATATAGCCACACAGGTCCTATTCTATGAAGTTGCTTTACAAAACTGTTAAGGAGCATTTTTCCTGTTTTTGACAAAAAATAAATAAATTACAGAGTTGTTTTACGAAAAATGCTAGAGATAAGTCAAGAAGTCAAATATGTTTAATTCAGATGAAATATATTTATGGTTCTTAATTATTATTATTATTAGATAAGTCACCGAATATATATTTTTTATAATAAACTTAGATGAGTCGTTGAGTATATTTTTATAATAAACTTATTTATAGACTAGTAGCAGCAACGTGAATATGAGAGCTCCTCAATGTGCTTCTGCACCTTTGAAATACCGGGGAAACAAATTTCAAATACTGTTGAATTTTAAGGGTATTATGTGTATTTTATTTTTGGTAAGAAAATTTGACATCATGCCAAACTGAGATCAAACACGTGAACCTGCAAGTTACATAAAATAAAAATTTATGTGTTGCAGCTTAAGAAAAATGCTCGTACCAGTGGCCACTCGTGCTTCGGGAGGGAAGGGATCTTTTTGGCATTCTGCATTAGATGCATTTCCTCGGGTACCCTCAGGACAATCACAAGTGAATGAACCTTTTGTATTCATGCACACTCCGTAGCATGGGTACTTATCACGGTGATCGCACTCATCAATATCTACAATATATAAACATAACATCCACATTTAAAAAAAAATGCTGAAGGGTCTTATATATGGTACTCTTGCATGTGTTTATAAACATATTTCACTAGTACAGAAATCATTTCTCTCGATGTTGGCTTTTTTTTTTGCAGGCAGTTTATCTTGACATTGGCCAGTATAAATTAAATGGTTCGAACCACTATTAAAAATACATCTTTACATACGGTTTCTTTAACAAAACTGCTATTAGAAATCATGTATTTGCAGTGTGGCAGTTCCTTAAGAAAAGTATCACTAAAAATATTTTGAAAACCATAGCTAGATATTAGATTGCAGTGGCGTTTCTCTTCACGTTGGTTAGTTGACAACCGCCACTAAAAATCTACTGCAACTAATTTAAAATTGATTTTTTTTTTGAATTTTTTAGATAACCTTGTATGAAAAAACCATAAAAATAAAGTTGTAAATGTCGAAAAGTTATGAAACTTTATAGTTGACAACCTTTTCATTTGAAATCATCTTGTTATGGAATGTCGACAAGTTATGAAACTTTATAGTTGACAATTTTTTCATTTGAAATCATCTTGTTATAGAAAACTACGTTTTAATTTATCAAATTTTAAATTCAAATTTTATATATGACCTCGGATAGAGAAACTACCAAAATAGAAGGTTTAGATCTTAAAAAGTTATGAAACTTTATAGGTAACAAATCTTTTATTTAAAATTTTTAGGATCTCAAACAATTAATTTATACTCGGTTTAGGATAACATGTGGGGAACCAAGTGAAGTGCTGCATTATAGCTTCATGTGGAATAATATGATAGTTTGATTACTCCCAAGTGAAGTGCTATATCAATATTTTGTGTGCGCTCGTGGAATTACCCAATAGTCATAAGAAATACCAAAAACCACTGGGGAAACTGAAAAAACTAGAGAAGTAAATTAAAGGCAGCATAGTTATTTTCTTTTTTGTCTACAATGTAAATCTGTGTTGGCAAACAAATTTCAATATAGCTTTACCTTTTTTTTGAGTGAACTAATAGCTTTAGTTTTCGGTGAGAAAGTTGCGGTTAGAAGTTGAATCACAATGCAAAAACCGATTTATGACTTCACTAGTGAAGTTGTGTTGTGCTAACAGGACCTGAATATATCTATCTATAATGATGAGGCATGCATAAAGGAAACTAATAAATCCTGTAACTACTAAATATCGAACTAATCTCATATATAATTGAATTAAATATTTTTTCTGAGTTATGTTTTTCAGATTTGTAGGGACCGAAGTGAATGAATAACTATATATAACCAGATAGATGACAAGGATGGTGAGACAATACAACAAGAGGTGGGGAAGTAGATTTACCTTGGCAGCCGTTAGGAAGGTAAGGGTTGCCGTCGAAGCCTGGGTTGCACTGACAGATGTAGCCTCGTCCGCTCGTTGCGTTATAGCACAAGCTGTTGCTGCTAACGCAGGCGTATCCAGGCTTTGTGGGTGCCGTCTCGCAGTTGTCGTCGTCGTCCCCGATGGACCAGTCAAGGACCACCGGCGCCTTTCCACCACGGGAACTGTTGAATGCCGACAAGTCCTTCGGCGAGGAGATGTTGTTGGAGCTGTTGGTCAACAGCGTGAAGTTGGACGAATCCATGAGCACCGCGAAGCTGCAGCGACCAAATAAGTCCGGGCCGTCGTCGCTCCCAGAGATGTTCGAGAATACCTTGTCAAACCACACCCTGAAATACCTTAAACCCTTCTTGGGGATGGGCGTCTGGCAGCATCCCATCCCGGAGCAAGGGTTTAGGGACATGTTGCCGTCAAGGCACGTGGACAGGCACCCGGTCTGGTACCTAGAATCGTTGCTGCCCCCTCTGAAGTCACCGATGTACGCTAGCGCCCGGCACCCTACCACCGTGAACTTGTTGGCAGTGCTGGAGTAACTGTATTTGAACAACCTCCAGCTCCACTCGGTGGTCACCATCTTTCGAGACGCATTGTCGTAGCAGTAAGAAGAGATCCCGTTGAGCACCTTGAGTTCACCTTGCTCCAGAGAGATGCTGAGGACCTCCACTACAGCAACTTTTGGTGCAGTAGCATTGGCCCATGAAACCAGGAACGGCTTACGGACGCCTTTGCCTGTGTCCTTACACGAGATTTCGAATCCCGGCAGCCAGCAGTGAGCAGGTCCCATACCGAACGGGAAAGGGATGACCACGCCGCCGCATGATGTGTTGCAGCCCGGCCGACCAATACTACTCTCCCCGGCGGCGCCGGCGGCGAGCCATGGCACTGGCACCACGACCGCCGCCGCACTGAGACACACTAGTCCTGCTACTAATGCTGATAAGTGGGATGTCATGACTGACACTAACTGGGATGGTGATGGACAGGAACTGGGGAGCTCAGCTCTCTCCGTAAGCTTTGCAGTCTTTGCCGGCTCACAATAGTACTTGTCGTCTGAACATCTTCAAGCTGCCTGCAGGGTATAATCCTGCTTCTCTCCAGAGGTCATGAGGATCCGATTAAAAAAGTAGAGAAGCAATAATGCCTTGTTAAAACTGACAGATTTGATGTGTCCCGGGTGTCACATGAGTGCCCCGCGATAGGTCGCTACTAGTTGAATCTTAAGAAAAAAAAAAAAAACAATCTCTCCAGCAAGATCCTCACTAGCTCCCTCGTGAGCTGTGCACTGTGGTCAGCTGAGCCCTTGCATAGTTCCAAGAGTTGGTGCACGGCTTCTGATGTGCAGCGCGCACTGATTTTTTTTTTCGTGAGGCCAGAGGTCGTCAACCCCATTCCTTGGCTAAGGCTGAAAGTAATGTTGCATGGTTAATTGTTGTGAGACAAAAGCACTGTTGGATGTGGCTGGCTGGCTATTTTGTCTCAAATAAATAATAAATACTCCCTCCCTCTTAAAAAGGAATACGTTTTGGGTATTCGTGCCATAAGTTTGATTCGATTTGTAGAAAATACGTGCAATATTTATATCTTCAAATAAAGTTGTTAAAAAACTGGATTCAAAGATTTTTCAATAATACTAATTATGATACTAATCGATGATACTTATTATTTATAAAAATTACTGACAGTTGTTTCTCGAGAAACAAAAATGATTTTTTTTTAGGATAGAGGGAGTAGATCCTAAACAACCGGAGCACGCTCTGATGGCCTCGACATGTATCAAGTCAGGGCATGCGAGCCTCGCTATGTGTGACTGGGGAATACACCGTCTCTAGCCATCCTTATTTATTTTTGGATGATATTTTTCTGTACCTGAAAGCTTTCAACTTCTAGAGTTTAAATTTAGACTGAGTTTCAAGAAAAAATGCTAAGATTTATGGTATTAAATTAGTATCATTAGATTTATCATATAATATATTTTTTATAAAATACTTATTCTATGTTATAGATATTGATGCTCTTTTCTATAAAATTAATCAAACTTAAGAAAGTTTGGGAGTACTTGCTATACAGAAAAGTTGGTGGGGTAGCTTTCTTCTGCTGCTATACAACGGCTGCAGCTGTAGTTGTGCTGCTTTTCCGCCTTTTTATTAATCACTGTGGTAGCAACCGCCAGCGGCGGAACACGCAGAGATAACTTAGTAGAAGTGTCAGAGCTTGTTATAAAAATCTCCTCATTTCATTTTCCATCTTCAACAGGCCCACATCCTTATTAATTGTAGGCAAGCGATTCATATTGCCGGTGGCGAATCTAGAAAAAATTATGGCCAGGGTCAACAGATTCTTATGATACAAACTTATAGTAATCTAACGCTACGATATAAGAAAAATATATAGGCAAAATTATATATAATAATGACATAATGCAGAAATCAAGCATTCCAATATAGAAATGAATGTAGCAATACTGTATTAAGACAAAAATAAATTGTGTATAATAGTGATTACCTCTTATAATTTCACTTGACGGGTTATATATAATGATGACATAATGCAGAAATCAAGGATTCCAATACAGAAATGAAAGTAGCAATACTACAATATGACAAAAATAAATTGTGTATAATAGTGATTACCTCTTATAATTTTACTTGATAGGTATGGTCATCCATATTCTAAAAATGAACTAAAACATCATCATTTAGGATTGTATCAAGAAATTCTTGTTCCACGAAGCAAACAACATAGTCATTCATAAATCCATCCCCAATACATTCCGTAGATATATCTTTATAGTTTTCACTACTGAAAAACATCTTTCCATTTATGCAGTGGCGATTGGAAGGACTAGCACAAATTTAAGGAGTCGATATCAATATACCAAAGGAAAACCAATATATTTTTTTTGTCTATACGATCAGTCTACCAAGTTCAGAATTAGTATCCAATTGAGCAAATAATTGTGCATCGGCTCGGACATTATCAATGTAAATAGGAAGCTCGATTCTAAGATTGTCTAGCTCATTTGAATCAAAATTATTATGGTATGCCTTTGCCTCCATCAAGCTCTCTAATTTGAAAGCATCGAATGAATTCTTGGGATTGAAAGCAGCAACATGGGTAAGCAATTTAGAACCTCATTAAAGTGATCATTAAATTCTGCAAGCTGCAAATCAATAATTGGGTTCAAGCAATCATATTTGTAATGTTCATGGTTGGTGTGTCTAGTCGTTTGCCTTAGTTTGTGTCAGTCAATGTACTCATGTTTCATGTCCAACTTTGGAATGTCGTGTTCTTCACAAAGAGACATGACATCCCCTAATAAAGAATCCCAACTATCATCCCTTATTTGCTGAATTTTTTGTTTTGTTAACGTCACCTCTGTCGTGACCTTTAAGATGTTTTTCTCTTTCCTTTGTACTCGTAGTGACAGTGAATGTGCATGTCCTAAAATAAGCAACATTAATTTCAAGTTGAACACAAAATCAAAATCCTTCATATAGTCCAAGATGCCAGGCTTGGTGCCGGTGTCTCTTTGCATCATTTGGATCTTCCTTTTCAACATATTGGAGCACTTGATTGACATCAAGTAATAAACTACTAATCCCCAAAAGGGTTTTATAATGAGAGGACCAACAGGTGTCACCAGCTCTTTGAAGTGATTGTTCTTGATTGAATTCTTTGCCACTTGTGAGCTGTCCACTGCATATTGTTGTACTAACTCTTTCTTGTTGACTTTCCTTCCTTTTGCAAGAGGCTCCAACAACATTAATCAATCGAGATACAATGCCAAAGAAATCACTAATAATTTTAGCTACTGCAACATTGACTAACTGCAACTGATGAGCAAAACAATAGATATAATATGCATAGCTATTTTCCCTTGTGATTAGACCTCTTAATCCATTAAACACACCTCTCATGTTGCTTGCTCCATCATAACCTTGCCCTCTAACTTGTGTTATGCTCAATACATAATTAGCAAATAGACTTTCAATATTAGATTTAAGACATGGAGCTAAGGTCTCACTCACATGGACGACACGAATAAGTCTCTCTTTTATTGATCCAAGTTGGTCCACATATCTCAAAACCACCACCATCTTTTCCTTGCCCGAAACATCAGCTGACTCATCTACCAATAAGCAAAATACATCGCCACCAATTTCTTCAACATTAGATTTTACTATAATCTGAATACAAAAAAATAGTTAACTCACTTATATAAATATTGTTATTGCAAATTAAAATCATACAAAAAATTATTACCTCAGCAAAACAGTTTGCAATATCCTTCTGTATGTTGGGAGCCACCATTTGAGCATTCCTTAGAATAACTTTATTTGCTTTCTCATTTTTGCTTTGCTAAAAGCTGTACCAATTCTCAAAAATTTCCTTTATTTTTTGGACTTTTCTGACTCAACATGACTATGAAAAGCTAAACGTGATGAAACAAAATGAGACAGCATCAATAGAAGTATTCCATCTAGCAAGGTATTCTTTTTTAGTGACATCGCTCTGCTTGTTGATGGCGCTCCTTCTTGCCTGTCAATGCAGCTGGTGTAACACTCTTCCCTTGGACTCTTGTTCAAGATGAGCAACTCGACGTCCACCTTATAGGGCGCGACAAATGGATCTTATTAATGTTTTTAGCCTCGTAGGAAGCTCAGAGCTTGTCTATAAAAACCTCCTCGTTTCATTTTCAATCTTCAACATGCCCACGTCCTTATTAATTATAGGCATGCGATGGACCGGGAGAGAGCTAGTCCTGCCGCTAGTACTGACTGGGGGATGCCATGGACCGGGAGAGGGCTTGTGATCGATGTGCTGACTGCACGCATGTGCTAGCATGTGACGATCTTGAGACAAGTAATTTTTGTTGTATTTGCACTAGTCTTCTTCAGGTTCCATGTGAAGGACTAGGAGCTCTCCCTCTCTCTCTCTTGGCTTTGAGAGCTAGTGATGAATGGAACAAAATTTTATGCATATGCATGTATGCTGTCCCAGAATTTAAATATATACTTCCTCCATATAGGAAAAAGAAGTCGTTTTGTGCATGTATGCTGTCCCAGAATTTAAATATATACTTCTTCCATATAGGAAAAAAGAAGTCGTTTTTGGATAAGATTTGAGTCAAACATTAGAAACATAAATCGTAAATAACTTTAAATTGTTAAGTTTGGAAATATGAAAACTATATGAATATATTTGTCTGGAAAAATACTTTCATAAAGTACAAATATATCACTTTGTGATGAGTATTTTATAAAAATATAAAGTCAAAGTTATACTTCAGAAACTGCGTTGTTGTCCTAAATAACTTCAATTTTCAACATGGAGGGATTAGATGCCCATTCGGGCTGCTAGCCCAACACAACATGGGCTCACAGCTAACATGGTATTGCCTCTTGAATTGCTTGAACATTTCTTTTCTAGGAGCTCAATCTTCTTTCACTTAAGCTCTTCGAATGGAAGGAAAAAATGAATACATGATTATTGTGTGTGTATAAATATTAACACAATGATAATAAAGAAATTATGTATATTGCTTACTTACTTCAAGTACGTCTAGAAAAGTGGAGTGCTCGCAAGTGTAGTATCCACAAAAATTGTTCCCCAGATCTTGCCTCAGACAGAGTGACAGCTCTCCCATGATGAAAACATGTTGCTCATCGCGAAACATTACACAAGCAGCAAGTGACAGCTCTCCAAAAGCTCCAGTTTCCAACCGACTATAAGGCACAGAGTCAAGGCGGACAGCGACAGTCGTGCCATACATCATCTATGGCGCACATCTAGGTTCCAGTTGACATCCACCAAGGCCCCTTAAGAGGACGAAGCCTTCGGGGAGGTGGACCAGCAAATGGAGAATGAGGAGGTCCAAGAGAGGGGACCATGATCTGGCTAACTTGACATAAGTTGAAATGATGCAATCAGGGGACCTTGAAGGACGTTAGATCGATGGAACCAACAGAAAAACCCATTCAGCAAGCAACTTCTGCACACATATAGGGAAGCTAGCAAAGAACTCTGAGGGATGCGCTTGGCCAAGTCTGACACAGACCTCCACGGTGACATTTATAGGTAGGATGCGACTTTGTTGTTGTTATCATCACCGGCTCCAAAGAACTGGGACTAAAGACTAGTATGACACCTCCAAGGATATTAGTAGTGCCCGAGGGTACGGTTGCCGTCGACAGTACCGACAAGGTAATGCATGGCTTTCGCGCTAAGAATTCCCCAGACCTTGAGCTCTACTATAATAACTCAGCAAAACGACGAGAAGCCAAGGTAGAGGGCTCACTCCCATTTTGACAAGAGCTGCACGCAAGAACAAAGGTGCGGATCACGCCTACTGCTTGAGCCCTTGCCAGTCCGTACAAATGCCGCTGCAGAGCACATCATCCACCATGTCATGAATTCTTAGGCCTTGCAGAGCCCAGAGGAACGCCCCACCACTAAGGCCATGTTCGGTTGCTTTGGAACCAATCCAGAGGGATCGAGCATAAAGCAAGGCCGGCCACATGCGACCATCGCTAGTCCAGTTCGCAGGTATGCAAGATCGCGTGCCGATGCCATCATGACGATGCAGCACCACAGCGGTCGCGCTTGCTTCCGCGGAGATCCATTCCACGTCTCAAAAGAGTAGTGGTTTAGTTGCTGGTGTGGTGTAGCGATATTTTTCATGTGCAGGTGCAACCGTATGGAACAGAGCCGATATATAGATTTCGTATAGGCTAACTGAACACATGTATTTCAGTAAGGAACAGGAATGAATCCAGACCAAGATTGATCCATTAAGGCCTCGTTCGTTTGTTCCGGATTCAAAACGGGCCTGTTTCTCTTCTTGGGCTGGATTGAGTGGATCCTACTGGTTTACTAGAACCTGGTCACCATCCTGAAAACGGACCGGTATTTGTCCCCGAGGGTAGGAGGTCGGGCTTCAATCCTGCAAAATGAGACAGGAAAAGCACCAAAAATGGGTCGTTTTCAATTCAGTCCTTAGTTAACCGAACAACCATTCCTGGTTGGGCTAGGATTGATTCCAAGTCCAGCGGATCCACCTAGAACGGACCACATTCCGGGCCGTTCCAGCCAAAACGAATGAGGCCTAACCAAACAAGGCCTAAGCCGGAGAGCAGGCGGGTGGAGGGGCTTTCAGCGGAGGCGAGTCACCCCCAGCTGCCTAGGCGACACGAAGTCGAGGATTTATATATATACACAAAAAATGTATGTCAAGATATATAGCAAAGACTTTGTTAGTTTGAAAAATCTAAATGACTTCCAATTTAAAATGCATGGATCATTTATGTAGGGTATTTCATCCAAAAAAAACGAGTGGTTATACAACTGATCGTGTACCGAGTTGTATATTTAATCCGCGTGCTATGTGCATGTGTATAGGGCATATATTTATCAATTGTACAAAGAAGTCGTCATTCATAACTGAAGCAGGCAAATGTGCTGCAGATTAGTACATTTTTGGTGCCCGTTTCCATCATTGTCATTAGACGGACGCAGGACAGTGCACCAAGAATTCCATGGACTGCTTGGTTTAATAAACTTAGAAAAGACGACACAGATAATATAAGAGAACGCAACAATGCCAAATAACACAGTAATTAACGCAGGCTCTGGCAAACTCTCCGTTCCAAATCATCGGGCGAGTTCTGAGCTCAGTGCCGGAAGATTAGAAAATCCCGTAGTCGTTCTGCCCTCAGTACCGGTGGTGCAGCCATACCTGCCATCCTTAACCTCGAGAGCCGCTCGTGCCTCAGGGCTTTCCGGCATTTCACCTGAGAATCGCCGAAGCTCCACGGCGACCTGTCCCATGGCCGGCCTTTCATTCCCCGGAACAGCAATGCATCGGCCCACAAGCTGCGCCACTGCATAGATCAGTCCCATGCTCCTTTCCTCGACGATGTCAGCGGCTAGAAGATCACTAAGGGTGCCATTTTCCATGCTATTCTGAAACATGGCGGTCAGGTTCTTCCATTCTCTGGCCTGTGGGTTCTTACCGGTCAAGAGTTCAATCAGGACGACCCCGAGGCTGTAGACGTCGGTCTTGTCGGTGATCTGGATGTCCTGCAGAAATTCAGGGTCAAGGTAGGCCAGCGTGCCCTTGGGCACTACCTGCACGTTGTCGTTGATGGTTGAGCACCCAAAGTCAGACACCTTGGCGATGTATCCTTCGCCGAGCAAAATGTTCTTGGCTTGACGTCGCCGTGGAGCGTCGGGCGTGGCGGCAAGTGCAGGTGCGCCAGGGCCTCCGCCGTCTCTGCGGCAATCCTCAGGCGGGTCGGCAGCGTCACCGACCGCATTGGCCTCACATAGAGCAGGTCGCCGAGGGTGCCATTGGGCACGAACTCATACACGAGCATGGGTGCCTCAAAGTGGAGGCAGCAGCCGAGGAGCCTGACGACGTTTGGGTGGTTGACACGGCAGACCACCACCAGCTCACGGGCAAATTCCTCCATCCCGGTCTTGTCGATCTGCTTGCATCGCTTCACGGCGAGAGTGGCAGCGCCGATGGTGGCCTTGTAGACGGTGCCATATGCTCCTTCGCCGATGATGTTGGCCTTGTGTGGAAGCCATGTGTGGCCTTCACTAGGTCCCCTCTGTCGTATAATTGGAAGGCGATGTTGCCATCTGTTTCAAGAATTTGCGACAACATCCGGCCTCCGTGCTGCTCAAAATACCTTTGTCTTTTCTTGTTCTGCTTGTTGAGGAAAAGTTTAGTTGAAAGAAAAGTAATCAGGGCAACCAAAAAGTCCGGCCGAAATTCCTGGAGGGATGTGATAATCAGAAATTAATAATGTATTCCAAGATACTACTCCCTGTGTTAGTTAATGTGTCACATTTGTTTTATCCTAAGTGAAACATTGTAATCTTTGATCAACTATTTTTTAGAATCCTTTTAATTAGTTTTATAATATATAAATTATATAATGTGATAATAGTTCTCATGATACATATAAAAATATAAATCTTATGACATGAAACTATATAAATTTTTTAAATCAATGGTTAAAGATACACATATTTGATTTATGACAAACCAAATATGACACTTTTTAAAAAATGGAGGGAGTACACGGAAAATAATAAAACCTTTTTTGCACGCTCAATCAAAGCTGTCCTAACCTGGTCAACTTTCCCAAAGCTGTTCTATACAATGGAAATGCATATGCATGGAATGCTTAATTAATTTGGTGTCCAGATAAAGGGGTTACATCTATCTGATGGTATATCCCTGCCCACGCGTGGATACTATCCAAGCCAATTTTAATCGTCTCATCCAAAGAATAACCATAAATAAAGGTACAAAGGCTGATAGGCTGATCGAGGTGTCCGATTCTAACCAAATAAATAGCTTTATTTTTTATTTCTTTAATTTATCCCTTAAACCCTATTTTTCTAACCACATGAGTAGGCTCCTTAGATGGTGTGCCAAGCCTTGCGTACACAGCTAACAGAAACTCATTTTTATCTATCTTCTCAACATAAGATAGGAGTCAGCAGTAAAATCATACATTTCCTTTTTTTTTTCACCGTCCTGACTCCTCGATAAACTGGAGCAAGGAGTCGGGCCATTTGAAGCTGCACCAAACAGGGCCTGGCAATATAGAGTTGCTTTACAAAATTGTTAGAAAGCATTTTGCCTATTTTTGCCAAAAGGTAAACCAATTAGAGATATAATTTTTAATTTTGACTAAATAAGTGTATGAGAATATTAATATTTATGATGCATAATTAGTATCATTAGATTGGATGTTGAATATTTTTTATATTATAAACTTATTTAGAGATATAATTGTTGCTATTTTTTTTTCTGCAAATCTAGTCAAATATAATATAGTTTGACTAGCACAAACTCTACAGTGACACTCTTCTGGGATGGAGAGAATAGCATTGGAAGCACTCGGATTTGTATTAAGAAATGATCACATACAAAGTCTAGCCGTGTAATCGAGCAAGTTAATTCTTTAGTTGTTATACTAGAACATCAAGTAAATTGTGGTCCGACTCCCTATATGTTGTAGTAGCAGCAGCATAAATCTGAAGGCCACAATGTGCTTCTGCACCTCTGAAATACCGGTGAAATAAATTTGAAATACTGTTGGATTTTAAGGGTATTATGTGTATATATTTTATTTTTGGTAAATAAAATTAGACAGCAAGCCAAACTGAGCTCAAACACGTGAACCTGCAAGTTATGTAAAATAATAATTTATGTGTTGCAGCTTAAGAAAAATGCTCGTACCAGTGGCAACTCGTGCTTGGAGAGGGAAGGGATCTCGGGGAGGTAAGGGATCGTTTTGGCATTCTGCATTAGGTGCATTTCCTTGGGTACCCCGACAGCATTCACAAGTGAATGAACCAATTGTATTCGTGCAAACTCCGTAGCATTTCCTCGGGTAACCGGGAGCGCACTCATCAATATCTACAATAAACATAACATCCACATTTCAAAACAAAAAAAATGCCAAAGGATCATATGTATGGTACTCCCATATGTGTTTATAAACATATTCAATCTAATAAAAGAAGATGCACCCATATGCAAGATAGTATATTCAAGATACAAGTAGTTACACAGAGAGTGAAAGAAAATCATCCTATACAAATATATTTATGTTATTTTTATTAGATTTTCCGTCTGAATAAGGTTCTGAGATAAGTTAAACCACCCAAAGGGGCTGGTCTATGTATTAGATAGATAAGCGAGCTTCGTTACGCTTGTTATAGCACTCTGCATGTTCTTGTTGTTGTTTTGGTTGAAAAAAGATAATAGGCAGGGAAAAACTGCCATCCTAATTTTCTTCGGTGTATTTCCACTATCGAGTGGATGCAGTATGTATGCTATCGGTCCTCACCTGTTGAACAACTATTATCGAGATGGTAGTGTAGACATGGACATGACAATTTGTTAGCGAGATGGTAAGAGCAGCAGGAGGCGGTGCGATTGGCTGCAGCATATAGGATGGGGCATGGGGCGCATGGTTAGATCTTTTCATGAATAGAGATTTTAGGCCATGTTTGGTGCAATCTCATCAACAATTTCATGAGATGTTGTGAGGAATTTTTTTGCCAAACAACGTTTTGCAAACATTTGATCGGTAAAGCTCCTTTTTTTTTTTTTTTTTTTTTTTTTTTTTTGCTCTCGGAAAAGGATAGGGTGGATGAAGTTGAAAGGAATAGTTTATGCTGGATTGGACCACGCTCAGCGATTCAGCCATAGGCTCAGCCAGGGCTCGCAGTCGTCGAATCATGGCCACCGGTGGCCTCAAGGGCGTGGCCACCATGGCACCGTCACCGGAGGTTGTGGCTGCCAAGGCGCTACCACCAGGGTCGCAATCACAAGGGCTTGTCACCGTCAAGCTTCGTGACCTCATGCATGGGAGTGGCCTCTAGCTATGGTGCGATCGGCCCTGCGAGCTCTAGGCAGCACGGCTGCCGGGGTGCAACCCCTGGGGCTTGCGGCCTGTGGGGCACTGCTGCTTGCGGCTGCTAGGACGTGGCAGCCATGGTGAGCAGCATCGGATCGAGAAGGCAGCAAGGAAGAAAGAGCGAGAGAGCCAGCGAGGAGATTGAAATAAAATAGAAAAGTAAAGTACAGTCGGTACAGTTATTTTATTCTTTGTGTCTATGATGTGAACCTGTTTTGGCAAACAAATTTCCACGTTTAGCTTTAGCTTTCAACGAAAAAGTTGTTTGTAAAAATTCAAACGCAAAAAACGATTTATGACCTGATGCTGTGCTGAGCTGACAGGACCATAATAAATAAATCTATCTATTAATGATGTGGCATGCATAAAGGAAACTAATAAAACCTGTAACTACTAAACATCGAACTAATCTCATATGTATTCCTGAGTTATGTTTTTCGTATTTGTAAGGATCCAAGTGACAGATGACAAGGATTGAGAGGCAGTACAACAGAGAGGCTAGGAAGTGGATTCATCACCTTTGCAGCCGTCAGGAAGGTAAGGGTTGCCGTCGAAGCCTTCATCGCACTTACAGATGTAGCCTCGTCCGCTGGTTGCGTTGAAGCATGAGCTGTGGGTGCTAACGCAGGCGTATCCAGGCTTTCTGACTGCCGAACTGCAGTTGTCATTCCCGACGGACCAGTCAAGGACCACTGGCGCCTTTCCACCACGGAGAGATGCTGTTGAGACCACCTGCGCCTTTCCACCACCGGTGCCTTCGCACCAGATCGATGCCAACTCTTCTGGCGAGGAGGTGCTGTTGGAGCTGAAGTCGCACGATATCGTCATTTCAGTTTGTTTGTCCTGATAATTGTGAACTGGTGTTGGTCGCTCCAGATGAGTGTGCCTTTGGGCAAAACGTTGTAATAATTGGTCTGATTCTATCTGTTGATAGATGAAGCCGGATATGAACTATCCTTTATCTAAAAAAATGAGCACCGCGAAGCTGCAGGGACCAAAGAAGTCCGCGGTGATGTTGGTCCTGTTCGTGATATCATCGTAGAACCCCACCGAGTAATAGCCGACACTCTTGGGGGGCTTGAAGTCCACTGGCAGCATCCCATCGCGCCGGCGCAACCGTCTAGAGACATATTGCCGCCAAAGCACGTGGACACGCACCCGGTCAGGTAGACACAAAAACCCTGCCAGTCGTCGCCTCTGATGTACGCCAGCGCCAGGCACCCTACGACCATGAACTTGTTGGCCGCGCTGGAGAAACTGTATGTCGTGTTGTTGCCCAAATCCAAGTACCAAATGTCGTCGTCATCGTCATGCCCGGTCTCGGGCACTGGCACCATCTTCCGAGACGCAGCATCGTAGCAGGAAGAATAGATAGGCTGGAGCACCCTGGCTTCAGCTTCCTTCAGAGAGATGCTGAGGACCTCCATAGGAACTTTTGCTGCAGCAGCATTGGCGTCCTGTGAAACCACGAACGGCTTCAGGACGCCGTTGCCGGTGTCCTTACACTTGATTTCGAATCCCGGCTGCAGCCAGCAGTGACGAGGTCCCATGCCAAACGGGAAAGGGATGCGCACGTCGCCGCAAGATGTCTTGCAGTCCTCACGATCAATAATACTACTCTCCCCGGCGACGCCGGCGGCCCGCCATGGCATTGGCACCACGACCACCGCCACACTGAGACACACTAGTCCTGCTACTAATGCTGATGAATGGCATGTCATGACTGATACTAACTAGGTGTAGTCTTCTTGGCCTGGAGATGGACACTGGAACTGGCAGCTCTGCTCTCTCCTTAAGGTTTGCAGTCTTTGCCGGACTCACAACAGTACTTGTTGTCTGAACATTTATTTGCCAGGGTATGATCGTGCTTCCGTCCAGAGGTCATGGGTGATCCCATTAAAAAAGTAGAGGAGCAATATATGCGTTGTTAAAACTGACAGATTCCATAAGTCCCTGGTGTCGCCCCGCGATAGGGGCTAGCTGAAAGATTCGATATTTTTCAAAAAAAAAAAAAAAAAAAAAATCTATCCAGCAAGATGCTCGCTGGCTTCCTGGGAAGCTGCGCACCGACCGAGGGACCTTTGTTCGGCAGAGCCCTTGCAAAGTTGCAGGAGGTGGTGCACGCCTGCAGATGTGCAGCACGCATGCATAGAATTCCTTTTTCCCGGTGCCCCCAAAGATCTCGACTGAATTCCCACGTTCCATTTTATTGGGTTGAGTGCACAAGTGATTTAGTTTGGTGCGTGTGACTCAAGTCACGGTCTAATCTAGTTTAGGTTTGGTTTCGACACATGTATGTCTTGTATTGGTGTAGATTTGGTCTGAATCTCAGCCCACTATCAGCTTGACTTGGAAAACAATGATGCCCACACATCGACGGAATTGATGTCCGCTACCTCTATATTTTATATTTCTTTTCTTTCTTTTTTTTTCTTCTCTCTTTTTTTTTTTTTTTTTTTTTTTTTTTTGGTTTGCTTTAGTTTTTAATTATAGGATTTTCTATTTTACGTGATCTTTTATTATTTAATTTTAAATTTTTAATGTTTCTATTATTTATTTTTTTTTTTTTTCCTTTCTAATTATTTTTATTTCCTTTCTTTATTTTTATGTTTTTTGCTTATTTTCATTTCATGTAACTTTTCATTATTATTTTCATTTTCAATATTTTATTTATTATATTTTTTATTTGTTTGGTTGGTGACCTGGACAACTTGCCTACAAAAACTGTTGGTCGAGAGTTGCCCTGAAAATTGATGATATTTACCTTGCCAGGTAGTGTAAAGAAGATGTGTTTGGTTGGTGTCTCGGTCTAAAAAAACTAATGTGAACATAAAGTGTTCTTTTTTTTTTGTCTAATAAAACTTTAATAATGTATTTCGTTTAAATAATGTATGCGGATGAATAAAGGATTCGAATAAATAATTTAAAACAGTAACCTACACCAAAAACAAACAGTGATATCAGTGAACAGTAACGGCATCAATTTGTCTCGTCGGTGGAAAATCCTTTTGGCAGTAGTAGTTACGGTTTCTAATGAATATTAAAAAGATAGCACAGCAGTGCCATGATATGGAGGAATGAAGGATAATTCTTCAGATAACTAATAGTAGAATACCATCACATCGCACTTGATTACATGCCAGGCAAAGCAAGCAGCTCCAGGCATACGATTACTCGCCTGGGCCTTGAAGCGTTGCCTGATCGATGCAGGCAATGTCCTAGGGTTCAATCCAAATGAGCTCCAGGCAGTTTCCAGGAATCTTGCCGGCCAGGCTAAAAACAAGACTCACGGCATCAACCAAACGTGCCCTAATAAGACCCACGGTATGCGATGGACTGGAAGAGCGCTCTCTCTCTCTCTCATGAGCTTGTGATGTGCACATGATGACGGACGACTAATACTATTCTTCCCAGCGACGCCGGCGGCGAGCCATGGCATTGCACCGTGACCACCGCCGCACTGAGACACACTAGTCCTACTGAGCATCTCCAATAATTTGATAATAGAGGTTGCCATCCTTAAAATTTAGCAAAACAACCTAAATTACTTTTCCAACAGTTCGCCAAATTCAGTTGCTATTTTTCCCAACTTGCCAATTGTCCCGTCCGCACGCGCATCTTTCCGCGTGCGGATCGTACTTGCTATCCCTCGCGCGCGACCGGCGCTTACCTTCCCGCGCTCGCGGGGAAAATTCCTCCTCTGGTTCCCGCGAGCTCATCCCTGGCCACCGAGGACAATCCTTCTTCCCCGCGCCCGTCCTGCTCCGTCGTCGCGAGGTCGATGGTCGCGAAGCCCGCACGTCACCAACGGCCCATCCTGCTCCGTCGTCGCGAGGTCGATGGTCGCCAAGCCCGCACGTCGCCGACCGCCCATCCTGCTGCGTCTTCTCGAACAGCTCGGTGCCGCACGCCTTGAGCCCGGTCAGGGACCCGTCATCGGCGACAGAGAAGGCGAGGTGGTGGCGCCCGGGCAGCTGCGACGGCGGCGCGCGCCCTGCGCGCCAGGCCCAACCCGCGACGGGTGCCGCGGCCGGGTCCCGCCGAAGAGGTGGAGCGCGACGGCCGGGTCTCCCACGCGATGTGGTTGAGCTACAGCGCCGCTATCGGAGGAAAGGGAGGGGAGGGTGGGGGCCAAGAAGAGGATCAGAGGAGGTGCAGGGGGGGACGGTGTGGCTGGCGAGGCGTCTGTGGTAGTGTTGCCTGTTGCCGGCTTTGACTTCTTGCTTGAGGGCGGCAGTGGGCCAGGCCAACCGCCAGCGCCGAGGAGGAGATTTGTTGAGAGGGCAGAGGTGCTGCAGGGAGTGGAGGAGGCGATGGGAAATGGGGATTGGGAGGTAGGAGACGGAGGAGAGGATAAGGTTGGTCCGGTGGTGAAGTTTCTGGGGGTAGGACACGTACTCCCTCCGTCCCTAAATAATTGTCGCCGCTTCTCGAAAAAAAATACCGACAATTTTAATAAATAATAAATATCATTAATTAGTATCATAATTAATATCATTGGAAGGATCTTTGGATCTAATTTTTTAATAAAATTATTTAGAGATATAAATATTGCACGTATTTTCTACAAATCAAGTTAAACTTATGGCACGCATCCCACAGCGACAATTAAAAAGGGACAGAGGAAGTATGTTTGTGGAGGCAACCACAGATGCACTGGTGGGATGGAGGCAGGCGAAGCTCCTGTACTGTAGCACTGTAGCAACGCAGAGCCGTAGAGCAGTACTACCTACATCTTAAATTAGTTCATGTGCCTGGACCTGATGGGCGACGGGAGGATGATGGCCAGCTGCGCCTGGAACTGATTGATCACTACGGCAACGAAAGGAGAAACAGTAGCGGCGGTGCAGTAGAGTCGCGCGTGGAGGAGAAGAGACCGCAACAGCGGCGCCGTAGGGTTGCGCGAGGAGGAGCGAGGTAAACCGCGCGAGGGCCCTGCCGGTTGCGGTAGATTCTATTGGTCCTTTGTGGGCCTAATTTTTAATTTACGAAGTCTAAATGGTAAACTGTTGGGGAGAGTATAAATTTTAACTTGGTAAATATTTTAGCAACTTGCTAAAACACAAGATTTACTAAGTAAATTTTGGCAAACTGTTGGAGATGCTCTAATGCTGATGAGTGGGATGGCATGACTAACACTAACTAACTAGTCTTCTTGAGCTGGTGATGGACAGAAACTGGGAGCGCTCTGTTCTCTTCGTAAGCTTTGCAAGTCTTTGCTTACCGGACTCACAACAGTACTTGCCAGGATATATCGTGCTTCTGTCCAGAGGCCATGAGGATAAGATTAAAAAGGTAGAGAAGCAATGCCTTGTTAAAACTGACAGATTCGATTTGTCCCGGGTGTCGCCCCGCGATAGGCACTAGCTGAAAGATTAGATTTGTATAAAAAAAATCTATCCCGCAAAGATCCTCGCTGGCTTCATGGGAAGCTGTGCACCAACCGAGGGACCTTTGCTCGGCTGAGCCCTTGCAAAGTTCCAAGAGCACGGAGTAGCCGGCTGGTCTGGCTGCTGGCGGCTGCTCCCTCTCCTCGTGGCACTGTTGACGCTAGCTTTTTGATAGGCCGTGTTCGGCTGGTGGAGTAGCCGGCTGGTCTGGCTGGTTTTTACTGTTCAAAAAACTAGCGTCAACAGTGCCATGAGGAGAGAGAGCAGCCGGCAGCAGCCAGACCAGCCGGCTACTCCACCAGCCGAACATGGCGATACATAGAATTCCTTTTTCCCGGGACCGCGCCAGAGATCTCGATCTCCCATTCCCCCTAGCCACATTCATTCAAATTCAATAACAGAGCCTCCGAGCAATCGGGAGTCATGTGTTAATATTCATTACTCGAGATAAAGTGAGCTCAGACGGCCTCAAAGGATCCTTAATAGTTGACGTGGAGATAAGAGATAAAAACAGACTATTTTATATGTTTATATATTATTGGACTCGCACACTTCTCTCTCATATTCTTGTGGCATGTGAAATAGATTAGCTATTTGCTCATCGCCAGTAAATACTACTTTCTCTCTCTCCTATGTTTTATATGCTACATCAAATCTAACAAACTAAATAGCTAGTTGTGGGGGATGACCTCAGTAGGGATGAAAACGATAATGATAATTTTCGATTTCTAGCAATCGTTTTCGAGTTTTTTTTTTTGATTTTTAGGTTAAAATAGAAACGATAATGGTAACTGAAAAAAATGAAATGATAATGATAAAATTAAACGGAAATGAAAGTGAAAATAATTTTATCCTCTTCCGATCATTTTCGAAGATTTCCGTATTTAGCCAGTAAATTTACCGTCGATAGTTACCGAATCAAAGGCTTTAAATTCTAATTTATTTATCGACTTACTAATTTGTACACAATCTACACCACACCTGCAAGCATCTGTTTTATGGAAAGGAATTGTACGGCAAGAATATCGTCTATATAGGAATAAGAAGCCAAGAAGGCAAAAAAACAATCAATCAACCAAACAAATCACGTACTGCACCTGTAACTCTGGTAGTATTTTTAATTATGACTTTATTTATTAATTGTTATTTGAGATAGGTCGAGTTATATGGCTCTTTTTCGTGTTCTACGATTTGACATATTTATCGTTTTTAGGATATCGTTCTCATGAATTCTGACCGTTGTTATTGATATATTGTCTGATTGACTATTATCATTTTCGAAATTACCGGAATATCGATACCGTATCGTTTCTGAAAATATCATATCGATTTCGTTTTTGAAAACGAAAATTGAAAATAAAAGTGATTTGGCCTCCTATCAATCGTTTTCGATCGTTTTCATCCCTAGACCTCAGCATATGGATATTCTCACCGTTTGAATGGCCGAACAGGGCGCGGGAAACCAACACTCGGGAAAACGCGACGCCTACACATGAAAGGAAAAAAAATATGAATACATGGTTACTTAGTGTGTGTATATATATACAACACAGTGGTTACTTCTGGGAATGTCATGACAGAGACTAGCAAGTCTGGCTGAGCGGCATGTGATGGACTGGGAAAGCGCTTTCTCTCTCTATCTCTGGTAAAAGACATATTTATTAGCAGTGCGTGGCTGCAGTTAATCAAGGTGACATTTGAACCGCATTACAGAGTTCAGAGCCACCTGGGAGGGGAGTTGTTTACATGAGCAAAGGTTCGTGCATGTGAACCGCATTTGAGCAGTACTAAAAGACGTATGATTATAATAGGCCCGGGTGGCTAGGACGTTCCGTGGTGTTGAGATTGCTTGGGACCTTGAAAAGCTTGGGATCGCAGTTCATGGTGTTGCTGATGAAACTTTGGGTGGAAAATTTGATGTCCCATCTTGGCGCGGAGTGTCATGGTTATTGCTCTTGAGAAGCTTCACCAGGTGTTGATTGTCCGTTGGGAAGGACATGATGCGAATGTCCAATACAGAGACGACCTGTGCTGCAAGCGCTAGGGCCGCAGCCTCTGCCACTAGCACAGATGCTGAGGCGTTGAGCACTGCCGGCGTTGAGCACTGCCTTGATGTGTGTCGATAATGAACATTTCCAAGGTCTGCTCGTCTTCGTACCTGCAGAGGTGATTCTGGTGGTGTAGATGCATCCGTGTAGCATCTGCATGCTTTCTGGCAGGAGTGTCGGGATTCTTAACCTGTAAAGAGGTGGTGTTGGCAGCAGCCCCCAGCACCCCAAGTGTAGTTGGCTGGTGTGTGTGTCATCGTCATCACAGTAGTCGTGGTGCTCTGATGTTGATGTCCCTGCAGTTGGTAAAGTATTACCTGCAAATGACGGCTGAGAAGCTTGCTGTTCGGCGTGGATTGCTGTTGCTGTTGGTCCTCCGCCAAGTTTTTTTTTTTCTTTTTTTTGAAGGAAGGTCCTCCGGCAAGTTGGTGGAGCTTGTGTGTATGTCTGCTGCTACTGCATAATGTACTTGCCATGCCAAGTGGTCCAGCAAATGTTGTTGAAGCGAAGAGCGTTCCTTGCCTTCCATATGTACCACAGTGTGGTGAAAATGTATTGAGCTGGTTCATCATTTGTGAAGGAATTTATTAGGCGCGGAAGGATTTCCTGTAACCTATCCTGTTCATATGGTAACAAAGAAGTGCACACAGGTTTTTTTCTTTTTTCAGAGAGCCAAACAGCTCCTGCAAGGGTGTTTGGTTTGGATTGCTAGTTTTTAGTCTCTTTCACACCAATTGTGTAGACATGATTTGAAATATTAAATAAAGACTAATAAAAAACTAATTTGTCTGAATCATGTGCACGCATGTGCTAGCATGTGACGACCTCAAGGCAAGTAACCTTTGTCGTATTCACACAAGTCTTCTTCTGCTTCCATCTGAACTCTCCTTATCTCTTTCTCCTGGCCTTGTGAGCTAGTGATGAACCGAACAAAATTTTATTCATATATGCAAATGCATGCATGCTGTCCCAGAAATAATAAACAGATGGCCATTCGGGCCGCTCGTCCATCACAACGTGGACTCAGCCAATATTGGTATTGCCTCTTGAATTGCTTTGCGTCGTTCCTTTTCTAGGAGCTCAATCTTCTTCCACTTAAGCTCTTCGAATGAAAGGGAAAAATATGATTATTATGTGTGTATCAACATAATGATAAATAAATTATGTATATTGTTTACTTCAAGTACATCTAGAAAATTTCTCATAGATGAGGTGCTCGAAAATCTAGTATCCACAAAAGTTTTTCCCCAGTTCCTACCTCAGACAGTGTGAACTCTCTCATGATGAAAACATGTTGCTGATCGCGAAATATTACACCAGCAAGTGACAGCTCTACAAAGGTTCGAATTTCCATGTGATTCTAAAGCACGTAGTCAAGGTGGACAGTGACATTCATGACATACATCATCTATGGCGCGCATCTGGATTCCAGGTGACGTCCACCAAGGCCCCTTATTAAGGGGTGGAATCCTCAATTAAGGGAGTTTGGATTGGCAAATGGACAATGAGAAGGTCCAAGAGAGACATGGTCTTGCTAACCTGACATAACTTGATGAAATCAAGGATTTTGAAGGGCGTTAGATCGATGGACTAACAGAAAAACTCATTCAGCAAGCAACTTGTGCACGCCTAAAGGGAAGCTAGCAAAGAACCCTGAAGGATGTACTTGGCCAAGTCTGAGACAAACTTGGTGACGTCTACAAGTAGGACGCGACATCGGTATCATCGTCGTCACCAGCTCAAATGAACCAGGACTAAGTTTTAACCCAGAGGTTATCCTAGACTTGCAGGGTTGTTGGAGAAGATTCTCCAAGGAGATTAGTGCTGCCCAAGGGGGTTACCATCCACAACACTGATAAGGTTGTGCATGGCTTTGGCTAAGACTTCCCCCGGCGGCCCTGAGCTCTAGGACTATCACTCAGAAAAATGACGACAAGTCACAGGTCAAGGCTCACATCCATTTTGACAAGAGCTGCACGGAAGAACAAAGGTGCAGATCATGCCTAGCGCTTGAGCCCTTGCCAATGCATGCAATGCAGCTGCAGCGCAACACATCCCACCATATGTCATGAATCCATACGGCTTGCAAGCCCATAGGAATGCCCTACTGACAGCTCGCGCAAGGCAGTGCGCTTGGTGGGAGGCACCTGATCTGCCCCCCCAAAGGCCACAGATCCGGCTTGTCACTGGCATCCTACTCGCTGCACTTGCCGGAGTTCCAGAGCTCGATTTGAGGAAGAGGAGAGGAGGGAGGGGTGGTAGTTACTGCAGAGGTAGCCTTGTGGGCGCCGTCATGGGCTGCCACCACCACTAGTCGGAGAGCAGGCAGGTGGAGGGGCTTTCGGCGGAGTTGAGTTGCCCTCAGCCGCCTATAGACGAGACGACACCCAGGATTCATATATATAATAATTATATATACATAATTTATCTCTAGATATATATTAGACTTTGTTACCTTGAAAAGTCTGAGTAACTTACAATTTAAATTGCATGGATCATGTATCTAGAGTACATCCCAAAAAACATGTGGTTGTATAGTTTATATTTAATCTGCATGCTAAGCGCACATGTATAAGGCATCAAACTATATATATACTCCATCAATTGTACAAAGAAGTGCCACAGGCAAATGTGATGCAGATTATTATACTTTTTGGGCCCCGTTTCCATCATTGTCATTAGATGGACGGAGGACGGTGCACCAAGCATTCATGAACCGCTTGGTTTAATAAACTTAGAAAAGACACAGATAATATAAGCAGGGCACGCGATTGTGCCAAATAGCACACCAATTAACGTAGGCTTTAGCAAACTCCCGGTCCGTTCCAAATCATCGGGCTAGTTCTGTGCTCAGTGTCGGAAGACCAGAAAATCCCGTACTAGTAGTCGTCGTTTCGCCCACAGTAGCCGTGTACCTATACCTGCTGCCTTCCTCAACCTCGAGAGCCGCTTGAGCCTCAGGACTTTCCGGCATTTCATCAGAAAATTGGCGAAGCTCCACAGCGACCTGTCCCATGGCCAGCCTTCCATTCCCAGGAACAGTAATGCATCGGGCCGGGTCACAAGCTTCGCAACCGCATAGATCAGTCCCATGCTCCCTTCCTCGACAATGTCAGAGTCTAGAAGGTCACCAAGGGTGCCATTTCCAAAGCTGTTCTGAAACATCACGGTCAGGTTCTTCCATTCTTTGGCCTGTGGGTTCTTACCGGTCAAGAGCTCAATCAGGACAACACCGAAGCTGTGGACGTCGGTCTTGTCGGTAATCTGGAAGCCATGCAGGAATTCAGGGTCAAGGTAGGCCAGCGTGCCCTTGGGCACCACCTGCACGTTGTCGTTGATGGTCGAGCACCCAAAGTCGGACACCTTCACGACGTATCCTTTTGCGAACACAAGGTTTATACTTGGGGCAATGCTAAGGTACATATTATACCTTCTAGGAGGTAATATCTCAAATCAATCTGAGCTGTTGATATTTCAGATTATATAAATTTTTAATACATTAAAAATTTTAGAAAAACAAGAAAAATCATCGTATTTCCATAATGAGGGGAGAAGGAAATCTTGAATAATTGTGCATGTGTGCATGCGATGGGAGGGGAAATCCAGAAAGAATCCTCGCTAATCATGGGGAAATCCAAGAAGAATCTTGAATCCTCACTAATCTTCGCTAATCATGCGACAAGTACAAGCACATACACATACACACACATCACGCACCGATGCACGTACTGACAACACATACACGTACACGCACACACATCACGTACACGTACTGGCAATACATACACGCACACACACACATCACATACACACGTACTAGCAACACGTACACACGTACTAGCAACACGTACACACGCACACTAGTATGAACAAGTACCGGCAATACGTACACGCACACACACGCACGTACACATGCAAAGTCATATGTTGTCACGTACACACACATTAGTATACATGCAAAATCAACTACGGAAAAGATTTACATATCAATCAAGAGATCATGTATGCATCAACCAAATCTTGTTCATATCTAAACTTTTCTTATTTATCCTATTTTCAAAATAAAAAATTAAATAAATATATATTTCACCTATTACCTCCTAGAAGGTAATAGGCAATCGTGACCGTCCGATCAAAAGAAATGAACGGCTCACAGTCATTTGTATGTACCGCAGCAAAGCCCTTATACTTGTGGTTCAGTTGTGATGATGAGTGATTGATTCAACTACTAGCATCTCGGATGGGGGTGCTACTGATGGTGGTGAAAGCCACGAGTTCCACATGTGCCTTGGCTTGTGTTGTGCAGGTGTCAAGCATGGAGGCGGTGGCCGACGGCGAGGTGAAGGTCAAGTGATGGCGGGCCGCGCCGAATGGACCGGGAGCGGGAAGGGCGAACGCATCGAGACTTGGACTGAGGGACCCGGAATCGCTGGGCGGGATCGCGTTGCTGGCGCTTGGCTTCGACAAGTGCAAGGACATAGGCCGGTTTGTTGGTTTGGGCCTCAAAACCAACGGTGGAGGGTTTCGGTGGTTTGGGCCTCAAAACCACCCGGCAGGTTTCTGGGTTGAGCCTCAAAACCCTGGCGGAGGTCCCGAGGCGAACGAACGGCACGTGGCGGCATCGGAGAGTTCGCGTCGAGGCGAAGCTACCGGTGAGAAGGCGCGGTGGTCGTCGGATCGAAGATTGCATCGAGTCGGTTCGAGTTGGACCACAATGTCCCTAGGGCTAGGCGGTTTGCTCAGAGTTGTATCAGGGGCAAAAACTGGAAAATGAAATAAGCCCAGTCGATAAGTAAGGTGGAGAGAGCCCCATCTCCCTCACCTCTCCCATTTGTATTTTTCCTCTTCCTTTCTAGGGTTTCGCTTTTCTGGGTGCTAAGTGAGAGAGAGGTCCACTAATCTTTGCAATTAGTGTAAGAACCAAGTTTACTCATGGGAAAGGAGGTCCCAAATCCTCCTTGTTTCCTCGTGGGGTCAGATTGATGTGTTGATTCACGTGTTGAATGTTGTTCTTCGCGTTCTTTATTTTTCCCCTTCTTTCCACTTGTTCCCGAGTTGATTTCTCGAGCTGTGGTTCATCTCTTTGTGAACCACTTGTTTCTACTTGATCATAGTCGTGGGTTGATCTTTTCCACCAAAGAATTTCATCTAAATCCTCACGAATCCACAGATCGGGTTGAATCAAGTTTTTTGGGGAAAACTTGCTCTTGAATCAAATTTCATTGATTTTCAAAGTTGCAGTGAGTTTGGGGTTGTGATCTTTATGGAGTAGTCTTAGAACTACCTTATGAACCCCTCTACAAAATCTCAGGTCGATCCAAGATGATTTGATTGAGTTTTGGCTCTGAAATCAAAATTTCCAGGGTTCTGTCCGAAAATACCGGACACATCCGGTGTGAATACCGGACATGTCTGGTTAACTTAACTTTGGAATTTTAAGCTAAAATTTTGTGGAGACCTTTTTCTGTGTGTCTAGTTTCTAGGGTCAAAATTTCACAATTTTTGGACACCGTTTGATTGGGTTTTCCATTTTTCTCCCAAAGTCGCTCTGTGCTGAAACTAGGGTCCAGTACATACTGGACGCGTCCGGTACGAGGTCCGGTATGTGCTGAGTGTGTCCGGTCTGAAGTCATGAATACCGGACACGTCTGGTATGAGGTCCGGTATGAGGGTCTGAAGGCTGTTTTGCTAAGTTGTTCGCTTCTTGACCGTCCGAGGTCCGATTCGAGTTCCGCTTGTTGCGTTGGGTTTATAGCATCACGGACTTCATATCCAAGTACTCTTGTCACAAGTTGGCTTGAGTATTTTGGTTTGGCCACTCTCTACTTTTCCATATGAATTGAGTGCATCACTTTTAAAGTTTCGTCGAGTGCTCATCTCTGATCTTCCTCAGTTGATCCGCTGTACCTCTTACACATCTCCAAGGGTATCCACCTTCCTGTTAGGTCGTGATCTTACCGCTCGCTTGTGAGTTTGCTTTTGGGGTTCGATTTTGGGACACTGGTCGAAAGTTCTAAAAGAAATTTAAGGCTCTCATTCACCCCCTCTGGTCGTCGTTTTCAGTCTTTCAATTGGTATCAGAGCCGGTTAAGGATCATTTCACCTTAATCGATTCGTGATCCGCTAGAAGGCAACATGGAGCGCGGTTCAGGAAAGCCGCCGCATTTCAATGGAACCAATTACCCGTACTGGAAGATTCGGATCTCTGTCTATCTCCAAAGTCTCAGTGCGAGGGTGTGGAAAATCTATGAGAATGCCAATTACGTTGTCCTTCCTGCTTGTGTTGGCCAAGAGCAAATCGAACAACACGATGCAAACAGCAAGGCGCGTAACGCTCTCTTCTCGAGTCTTTCTGAGTCTGAGCTTAAGCGTGTCAGACACTTGACTACTGCTAGAGAGATCTAGGTGAAGCTGCAGAGCTATCACGAGGGGACTCCCCAAATTAAGGTCAGACTCTTTGACACATACAAGCAGGAGTACGAGAGTTTCCGGCAGCTAGATGGTGAGACCATCGATTCTATGTTCTCACGCTTTAGACCATTGTCAATAAAATGCGTGCAAACAAGCCAAACTTTCCCTATGACGATCACAAGAGAGCTTTGAAGTTGCTGCATGCTCTTGATCGGAGGGTTTGAGATTCGAAGGTGCAAGCTCTTCTCGAATCACAGAACTACGAGATTCTCACCGTGGACGAGCTCTTCAGCAAACTGAAGTCCAGTGAGATCGACCACCAGATTCAAGCCAAGCTTCACAACCCCTCTGCTCCGACTATGGCAATGGTGTCAGGTAACGATGTCTCTAGTTCTTTCGCTAACCCCTCCTTTGTGATGTTTGCCTTGTCTTCCTTGATCACAATGACAGAGGAGCAGTTGGACGTGCTCGGAGATGATGAGCTGGTTCTCGTCATCAGCCGGTTCTCGCGGTTCCACAACAACTGCTTGAACCGCGGCGCGGTGGACCGAAGGATGGATGCTATGGATGCGGCGACCCCGACCACTTCATCGCCAACTATCCTAAGCGAAACAAGCAGTCCTTCGGCAAGTCCACCTCCAACAAGCACAAGAAGAAGCGCGACTACACCTCCGGCAAGCACAAGTCCAAGGGAGGCTTTGATAAGGAAGCGATGAAGCGTAAGTTCATAAAGAAGTTCAAGGCAAAAGAGCGCGCCTTCCTCGCCTCCCTCAGCGACCTCGACTCCGACGACGAGCATGCTTCCTTCTTGTCGAGCAACAACGAGTCCGAGAGAAAGGTCGAGGACAAGCTGAACAGGCTTTGCTTCTTCGCCGACTCCACCCACGGAGGCTTCTGCACCATGGCACTTGGTGATGAGGTGGAAGGCGGCAACGGCGATGCTCCCGGCGACGACGATGACACATTTAAGGTATCACCTTCCATCGATGCTCTTGTCGCTGAAGTTGATGACTTGACTACTACTTTGCTTCGTCAAGATAAGTTGCTTAAGCATGCTGCTAGTGATAGAAAAGAGTACAAAGCTAAGCTAGAAGTAGCGCTTAAGGAGCTTTAGCAAGTTAAGGACACTCCCATAGTGTCTGATGAGCCAGAGTGTGAGTTTTGTAGCGTTTACATAGCTGATCTTGCTAGTCTACAGTCCGAGTATGCTGAGTTGGTTGACGAGTTTGATAGTGTGTGTGCTTCACCTGTCTTGTTGGGTGCGTGCAAGTTTTGCTCGGACTTGCAATCTGAGTTGGCAGAGAAGAATGCCAAGCTTGCCTTGCTTGAGAAGGCCAACTCAGATAGCACTAGTGTGGCTAAGTGTGCTCTGTGTGAGGGTTTGGAGCTGGAGATTGCCAATTGCCAGCATGACAAGGTGCGTACCGAGGAGGAAAATATATACCTTCAGACCATCTTGAGTTGGGTGTCTTGCAGTGAGCCGCAACTTGACATAATGGTCAACCAATTCAGGAGGGGAATTGGTGGACTGGAATTAGGCTTTTCTTTAGGTAGGAAGGGTGATGACCTTTATGGCAAAGTTGGTGAGTTTAGTGGTGTGCCTCCGAGTGAAAAACCTTTCACTACTCCCAAGCTACTCAAAATCACTCCATCTAAGCCACTTGTGTCTCCCATCAAAGATAAAGTGTTTGAAGAATCTCCAAGAGCTCCACCCCAGAAACAAGTGTGGATTCCAAAACCGAATCATCTAAGGAACCAACTTGACACACTCCCTTCCATCTCTGAGGAACCCCTTTCCAAAGCCAAGCCACCTCCAAGAGTGAACCATACCCATAAGAAAGTGAGCCAAACACCTAAGAGAGAGGTGTACCATTATGCGAGGCGCACTACTAGGCCTAGAGGCGCAATGCCTCAAGGTGCTAGGCCTTAGGTTGCGAGACCACGTGGTGGTCATGCACGGTGGGGTTCAGGTCGTGGTCAATATGACTATGAACCTCACGGCGGTGCTTTTGTGTCCCACAGCTCTAGCGGACCACGTTTTCCCTCTCGTGGTGATCGCTTTCCTCAAATGGGACATGGCATGTTTGGTATTTTTCCTAACACTTTTCTAGGGCAAATGTCACATCACTGGTATCCTTCTCAGTTTACTAACCCCAGTGGTGTGCCGTTTGCTCATCCTATGTCTTTCTATTGATGTAGGACAGAGGCTTGGAGAACACATGGCTCATTGATTCTGGATGTTCAAGCCACATGACCGTAAGTTTAAAATGGTTCTCGGCCTCGACCCCATGTAACACAAGGAATACATCACATTCGGGGATAATAGCAAAGGTAAAGTGGTCTCTCGTGGAACCATTCAGGTTAACGAGAGCTTTTTCTCAAGGATGTTGCTTTGGTCTCGAACTTGCATTTCAATTTGCTCTGTGTTTCACAACTCTTTGAGGACGGCTTTGAAGTGCGCTTTAAACGTAGCTTTTCTCGAGTTCTTGACTCTTAGGGAGATCTTGTTTATCGGATCATCCCATTTGGCCATGTCTTTCGAGCTGATTTTTCTCACTCTTTTGGCTCTTCCCGTTGTTTGGTGGCTGGATCCTCTTCTGAGCTTTGAAAATGGTTTAGGAGACTTGTTCATCTGAGTTTTGACCTTCTTGCTAGGTTGAGTTCACTTGGCTTAATCCAAGGATTGCCTAAGTTGAAATTTGAGAAGGATCCTGTTTGCCCACCCTTGTCATCATGGGAAGATGGTAGCCGCTTCTCACCCACCTGTGAACCAAATTATGACCAAGGAGCCCGGCGAGCTACTTCACATGGACACAGTTGGTCCAGCTCGGGTTCGGTCTGAAGGTGGGAAGTGGTATGTGCTACTCGATTGTGGATGGCTTTTGAGATACTCTTGGGTGTTTTTTATGGAGAGTAAGGATGAGGCTTTTTCACATGCTCGAGATTTGATTCTTCGGTTGAGAAATGAGTTCCCTAAGAATGCCATGAGAGCTATTCGTAGTGACAATAGCACAGAATTCAAGAAAACTCATTTTGAAACCTTTTGCAAGTCTTTGGGTCTTGAGCACCGCTTTTCCTCACCTTATGTTCCACAACAGAATGGCATTGTTGAGCGCAAGAATCGGACCATTGTTGAGATGGCTAGGATGATGCTCGATGATCACAGGACTCCTAGAAGGTTTTGGGTCAAAGCAATCAACACTGCTTGCCTTGTTTCCAATCGCATCTTTCTCCGTACTTTTACAAAGAAAACTTTTTATGAGTTGTGATTTGGGAGGCTACCCAAGGTAAGTCATTTCAGGGTATTTGGGTGTAAGTGCTTCATGTTGAAACAAGGTAATTTGAACCAAGTTTGAGTCCAGGTCCTCTGACGGTATCTTTCTTGGTTATACTTTGCATTCTAGAGCTTATCGAGTACTTAACCTTGAAACTAACTGTGTTGTGGAGACCTATGAGGTCACATTCGATGAAACTATGTCTTGTACAACCCCTGTCTTTGAGCGTGAAGGTGATGAAGAGCTTAGAGGAAGCATTTTTGTGGAGGAGGAGCAGGACGATGCCGATTGGGGTGATCCCAAGCCGACTCCACTGGCTACCCCTATCGAGCCTGTGACGACTACTTCAGCTCACAGTCCAGACCCCTCTACTTCCACTTCTTGGAGACCGTTGGAATAGCTTCCTCAGTCTACACCGACTACACCTGAGGAGGCACCAGCTGCTGTTAAGGGGGAGGCGACTTCTTCCAGAGAGGCTCCACGACACATTCAACGTCGCCACCCTGCTCAGACGATGATCAGTGACATTGACCAGTGAGTCACGCGGTCCAGGTCATATCACATCTCTCACTTCAGTCATTCTGCATTTGTTGCTTCTTTTGAGCCCCGAGATGTTGGACATGCACTTTCTGATCCTAATTGGGTTAATGCTATGCATGAGGAGTTAGAGAACTTTGATAGGAATCAGGTCTGGGTCTTAGTTCTCCACCTTCAAAGTGTCATCCCATAGGTACAAAGTGGGTGTTTAAGAACAAGCAGAGTGAAGATGGGGTGCTTGTTAGGAATAAGGCTAGACTTGTTGCTCAGGGGTATTGACAAAAAGAGGGGATAGACTTTGAGGAAACCTTTGCTCCTGTAGCTCGCTTAGAGGCTATCCACATTCTGTTAGCGTTCGCTGCTGCTAAGGGCTTTAAGTTATTTTAGATGGATGTCAACAGCGCTTTTCTGAATGGGTACATTGAGAAGGAAGTGTATGTTAGGCAACCCCCAGGTTTTAAAAATCTCAAGTATCCTAACCATGTCTTCAAGTTACACAAAGTTTTGTATGGTCTTAAACAAGCCCCTAGAGCATGGTATGATAGGCTGAAAACCTTTTTGCTTAAGAAGGGATTTAGGATGGGATCGGTAGATAAGAATTTATTTCTCCTCAAGCAAGGCAGTGACCTTCTCTTGGTTCAGATACACGTGGATGATATTATCTTTGTTGGCTCTTCTCACGCTTTGAATGCCAAGTTTACAGAGTTTATGAGCAGGGAGTTTGAGATGAGCTTGATAGGCGAGTTGACTTTCTTCCTCGGCCTTCAAATCAAGTAAACGCGGGATGGGACGTTCATGCATCAAGGCAACTACATAAAGGATGTCCTGAAGAAGTTTGATATGGGCGAGGCCAAGCCTCTTTCGACGCCCATGTCGACTATGACGGCCCTCGACGCCGATGAGGATGGAGAAGCAGTCGATCAGAAGGAGTACCAGAGTATGATCGGATCGTTGCTGTACCTGACGGCAACAAGACCTGACATACAGTTTGCTGTATGCCTCTGCGCACGCTTTTAGGCTTCCCCACGCACTTCTCACCGTCAAGAGGTGAAGCGCATCATGAGGTACGTCTAGTTTACCCCCGAGTTTGGACTTTGGTATTCTACTTCTTCCTCGCTCTCTTTGCAGTTATTCGGATGCTGATTTTGCTGGCTGCCGCTTAGATAGGAAGTCCACGTCGGGGATTTGTCAGTTTTTCAGTTTATCTCTTGTGTCTTGGTCATCCCGTAAATAGTCTAGTGTTGCACAATCCACCACAGAAGCTGAGTATGTCACTGCTGCCGCTTGTTTTTCCCAGCTAATTTGGATGATAGCCACCCTATGTGATTTTGGTTTTGAGTTCTCTAGAGTGCCTTTATTGTGTGATAGTACTAGTGCCATCAGTGTTGCTAAGAACCCAATACCTCACTCCAAGACCAAGCACATAGATGTTTGCTTTCACTTTCTCTGTGATCATCAAGAGAAAGATGACATCGAGTTGCATCACGTAGCCACCCAGGATCAACTTGCAGATCTTTCACTAAGCCCCTCGATCAAGCGACTTTTGCTCGCTTGCAAGGTGAACTAGGTGTGTGTTTCCCTTTTTAGAGGAGGAAAGCACTTTGTTTGTTGTACACTAGTTTTGGTTTCTTTTATAGTCTAGATTTTAGTTTGTCTTTGTATGATAGTGCATTTGCATTGCATTTTGTGATATACTTGTATTTTGAGCTTCATGTGTATAACACCTGAAATAAAACTATGCTCTTGTTAGTATGCCATGTGAGTACTTTGTGGTGCTTGTCAGCTTAGGCTCTCATTGATCATCTGCTACATGTTATGAGTTGAGCATGATTTTCTAATGTGAACTTGCCAAAATTAAAATGTTCACTGCCTAAGATGGTAATTAGCATGTGTAGGATGTTGAGATCCCTTTATGCTATATTGTGCATGTTTGGATACTATGTCTCATGCTTTGAGTCCCACACTTGCTTAGTTCGTTACTTGTGCTAAAATCTGAAATCTAAGTAAGTTGAATGAAAAGATCGAGATGGGTCCGTATTGTCCCACATCAAGGTATCGAGACTGCTTCCAATTGTATATTTGGATGAACATGAGCCTTGTAGTGGATGACCGAAACCATTGCCTTGAGCTCCTGATTGTCTTTTGACATAGGCCCCGCTTGGTTGAAAAGTTAGGCTTGACAGTATGGATAACCTCTCGCACACATATGCTTGAGCAATACTTGTAATTTGCTGCCAAGTCTGAAAATCTAATAAAATTGATAAGTTTGAGGTCTTTGACACGATGTGTGATCATGGTTTGGGGTGTTCACCTTGCTTCCACATGACTAGCACTAGGTTGATTTCCAGCTTGCATTTGCTATGCGCTACCTTTTATGGTGAACCCCTTTCTAAAGAACTTATAAGCTGCTCAAAACTGCTTACACTTTGTATTTCGTATCATTTGATCAGTTTGAGCATATGCTAGCACTTGTCTGTTGATGCTTTACTCACTTGTTTTACCAGCTCGAGCATCTCTTCACTTTGATTGCTATATACCTGAAGCTTCTGCATTTATGCATGTCATTGTATTTTAGGCTTGCTGTGTGCATTATTCAATAAGGGGGAGAAATTTTTCACACACACAAGCCTGACACATCACATGCTTATGTCAAGGGGGAGTCACTTGACATGTCTTAAAAGGTTGTCTTCTCAGAGGGAGAGACTAGTTCTCAAGGGTTGAAGGGGAGAAGAATGTGTGCACTCGTGTATGCATTTGCTCAGGGGGAGTTATTTTGCATTGCTTCTTGCTAGATGTGTTGAGCCTTTGCCTCTTTCTGGAGGATCTAGCGTTTTCGAGTTGTTTTGCATTGCTTCTTGCTAGATGTGTTAAGCCTTTGCCACTTTCTGGAGGATCTAGCATTTTTGAGTGCTTCTTGCTTGGCTAGTGGTGTTGAGCCCGTTTTCTGCCTTTTCTTGAGGGCTAGCCATGTTTTTTGCTTGGTTGCGTCGAGCCGTCGCCTATGTCTTTGGGGACCAAGTTGTGCTTGCTTCAAATGACCCCATTTGGCTTCTCTTTAGTTTTTGGTCGTTTGGCGAGCTTTCTTCTTTTCTTCTTCTTCTTCAATTTCTTTTTCTTAGCCGGGGTGTGTTGGTGTTGATCAATGCACTCATCAAGGGGGAGATTGCGAACACAAGGTTTATACTTATGGTTCAGTTGTGATGATGAGTGATTGATTCAACTACTAGCATCTCGGATGAAGTGCTACTGATGGTGGTGAAAGCCATGAGTTCCACATGTGCCTTGGCTTTTATTGTGCAAGTGTCGAGCTTGGAGGCGGTGGCCGACGGCGAGGTGAAGGTCAAGTGATGGCGGGCCACGCCGAATGAACCAGGAGCGGTGAAAGGGAGGACGCATCGAGACTTGGACTGAGGGACTCGGAATCGTTGGGCGGGATCGCGTTGCTAGTGCTGGGATTTGACAAGTGCAAGGACATAGGCTGGTTTGTTGGTTTGGGCCTCAAAACCAACGGTGGAGGGTTTCGGTGGTTTGGGCCTCAAAACCACCCGGCGGGTTTTCTAGGTTGAGCCTCAAAACCCTGGCGGAGGTCCCGAGGCGGACGGGCGGCACGTGGCGGCATCGGGGAGTTCGCGTCGAGGCGAAGCTACCGGTGAGAGGGCGTGGTGACCGTCGGATCGAAGATGCATCGAGTCGGTTCGAGTTGGACCACAATGTCTCTAGGGCTAGGTGGTTTGCTCAGAGTTGTATCTGGGGCAAAAACTGGAAAATGAAATAAGCCCAGTCGATAAGTAAGGTGGAGGGAGCCCTGTCTCCCTCACGTCTCCCATTTGCATTTTTCCTCTTCCTTTCTAGGGTTTCCCTTTTCTAGGTGCTAAGTGAGAGAGAGGTCCACTAATCTTTGCAATTAGTGTAAGAACCAAGTTTACTCATGGGAAAGAAGGTCCCGAATCCTTCTTGTTTCCTCGTGGGGTCAGATTGATGTGTTGATTCGCGTGTTGAATGTTGTTCTTCACGTTCTTCGTTTTTCCCCTTCTTCCCCACTTGTTCCCAAGTTGATTTCTCGAGTTGCGGTTCATCTCTTTGCAAACCACTTATTTCTACTTGATCATGATCTTGGGTTGATCCTATCCACCAAAGGATTTCATCTAAATCCTCACGAATCCACAAATCGGGTTGAATCAAGTTTTTCAAGGAAAACTTGCTCTTGAATCGGATTTCATTGATTTTTGAAGTTGCATTGAGTTTGGGGTTGTGATCTTCATGGAGTAGTCTTAGAACTACCTTGTGAATCACTCTGCAAAATCTCGGGTCGATCCGAGTTGATTTGATTGAGTTTTGGCTTTGAAATCAAAATTTCCGGGGGTTACGTTAAAATACCGGACACATCCGGTGTTAATACCGGATACGTCCGGTAGACTTAACTTTGGCATTTTGAGCTAAACTTTTGTGGAGGCCTTCTTCTCTATGTCTAGTTTCTAGGGTTAAAATTTCACGATTTTTAGACACAGTTTGATTGGGTTTTCCATTTTTCTTTCAAAGTCGCTCTGTGCTGAAACTGGGGTCCGGTGCATACCGGACGCGTCCGGTACGAGGTCCGGTATGAGCTGAGTGTGTCCGGTCCGAAGTCGTGAATATCGGATACGTCTGGTATGAGGGTCTGAAGGCTGTTTCGCTGAGTTGTTCGCTTCTTGACCGTCCGAGATCTGATTCGAGTTCCGCTTGTTGCGTTGGGTTCGTAGCATCACGTACTTCATATCCAAGTACTCTTGTCACAAGTTGGCCTTAGTATTTTGGATTGGCCACTCTCTCCTTTTCCTTATGAATTGAGTGCGTCACTTTTGAAGTTTCGTCAAGTGCTCGTCTCCTATCTTTCTCGGTTGACCCGTTGTACCTCTTGGACATCTCCAAGGGTATCCACCTACCTGTTCAGTCGTGATCTTAGCGCTCGCTTGTGAGTTTGCTCTTGGGTTTCGATTTTGGGACAGCGGTCAAAAGTTTCGAAAGAAATTTGAGGCTCCCACTCAGCCCCCCTCTGGTCGTTGTTTTCGGTCCTTCACCTTTGCGGAGTAGAATGTTCTACGGCTTAACGTCGCCATGGAGCGTCGGGTGCGGCGGCGAGCGCTCCGCCGTTTCCGCGGTGATCCTCAGCCGGGTCGACAGCGTCACCAGCCGCCTTGGCGTCCCGTTGAGCAGATCGCTCAGGGTGCCGTTGGGCACGAACTTCATTACACGAGCATGGGCGCCTCAAAATGGAGGCAGCAGCCGATGAGCCTGACGATGTTTGGGTGACTGACGCGGCAGAGCACAACTAGCTCCTGGACAAACTCATCCGTCCTGGTCTTGTCGATCTGCTTGCATCGCTTCACCGCGACAATGGCGGTCCCGATGGTGGCCTTGTAGACGGTGCCATGGGCTCCTTCACCTATGATGTTCGCCTTGTGGAAGCCATGTGTGGCCTTCTCTAGGTCTGCTCTGTCGTATATCTTGAAAGCGATGTTGCCATCTGTTTCAAGAATTCGCGACAGCATCCGGCCTCCATGCTGTTCGCAATACCCTTGTCTTTTCTTATTCTGCTTGTTGAGGAAAACTTGGGTTGAAAGAAGAGCAATCAGGGCAACCAAAAGTCCGGCTGAAATTCCTGGAGAGATATGGAAAATAGTAAAACCTTTTTTGCACTCGAAAACTGCCCTAACCTGGTTAATTTGCCCATATTTTTTTTACACAAGGGTAAAATCCTAGCTTTATCGAAAGCTTAAAATGTTTACAGATAAAAAATTTGCTGGGGATACCAGCTTAGGCTGGTATTGAAAATTTGAATAAATCGCATAACATTCTGTATAATGGAAATGCATATGTATGGAATGCTTAATTTGTACACCACAACCCCAGTATAGCGACGTACAAAGGGTCGGTATAAGTCGATATAGCGACACTCTGTCGATTGGTATATATCTATACCGACACTTGTTGTGCATCGCTATAAGTGGTGTCGGAATAAGTTATACCGACCAACATATTTATAGCGACCGATGGTCGGCGCACATTTGAAGAAATAGCGACAAATAGGTTGACGAAATATTAGTAGTTTTACCGTCCAACAGTTCGAGGTAATGGCCATTTGTACCAACCAACAATCCAACACACAGATCACATGATACAAAAACACATTATTAATCTCACATTAACCAAATTACATTATTTTGACATTAGACATACAATTGATACTTGCAAGCTCACATTCAGTCAGACATAAAATTGACTTAGGATGACATAGCTTGGATTTTTCATTCATGCCAATTGATACTTGCAATAGTTATGTTGGGTACAAATACAATGCTTCTTAACAACACAAGTCTGGACACCTAGCAACACACAAGTCTAGCTTACATATAGCTAACATTTAACTTGCCCAAAAGCAGTTCATTACAAAATGCTACATCATCCAAAGCAACTAGCATCCATCAATGTTCCATCTCCATCTCCTAAAATGCTTGCTAGCAAAACCAAAATGCTTGATCTAGCGCCTTCCATCTGAAAAAATAAACATATTTTTAGCTCCAACTACTAGTGTGCTGCCTTATTTCACATATTTATATGCACATCTGCCACTGAACAAGCAAATTAACATCTCAAAGATGTGTATACTCACCCCAGCCAGTTCTAGCTCCTTTAATGAGTTTTGTGTCCATGCATCTCCTTCCCTGCTGCATGAAAAGTGATTGGTTACAAAAAACATACCTCTCTAGGTAACTTTTGTGGTTGTAGTAGGGCAAATTGCATCTCAACATTTCAGAAGAATATATAAATGTTAAGTTATTGGTTAGAAAAAACATACCTGTAGTAGACTTGGATGTATGTGATGCATTGCTAGGCCTCAGCTATTAGAACAATCAGTAATTAGAAAGATTGTTCACTTATCACATATATGAATAAATGAAACAAAGACAAATCCAGTTTATTACTCTATTGTATGGCCACTGAACTGGCATTGAAATAGCATCACCCAAAGTCTGAATGTCACCATAAGGGCGAGGTAGCATTGTGTCCCTTTTAAGTACCGTAATAGCATTCCAAGTGGCTGGCCTGCGAGTGCACTGCTTGGATTAGTTGAAATAACTACTCCCTTAGCCACTTTCTCAGGCCGCAACATGGCAAGTAATATGACCTCCTTTCTAACCTAAAGTGGTTAATTCACTTGTCAGAAAATTGAACAAATGTATTGAATTAGTAGAATTAAAATATAATTATAATTGAGAAAATTACAAGATCAGCAGGTGAAACATGAGGAGCATTTTTCATCTTTGTTGGGGGCTACAGTTTTGATGGGACTGGTGGCACTGCAGTCCTGATGATCAATTGATCGTCCCACAACACTGCACAGATAGGGCAGGAGCACGATGTGCAGAAGGGGCTGGAACAGGCTACACATGGAGCAACAGCAGAAGGGGCAGCAGGAGCACGATGCGCAGAAGGGGCTGGAGCAGGCTGCACAGACGGAGCAACAGCATAAGGGGCAGCAGGATGCGACATAGATGGGGCAGCAGCACGCTGCGCAGATGGGGCAACAGCACGCTGCTTAGACAGGGCAGCAGCACGAAGTGTAGATAGAACAGCAGCACGTTTCACAGACAGGGTAGGAGTAGGCTGTGTAGAAAGGGCAGGAGCATGCTGCCCAGATAGGGCAACAGCACGCTGTGCTGATAGGATAGTGGCACGCTGTGCAAATAGAGAAGTAGAAGGCTGCACAGATGGGATAGCAGGAGGCCTTGGATCAAGAAAGTAGTCATCGTCATCATAGTGGTCAGAGTTTTCATTAGGCGGAATAGCCAAATTTATCCCCGAACTATTACCGAAAGCTCAGTTTAGTCCCTGAATTAAGAAAACGGCCGTTCTAGTCCTCAAACTTTTACATTCGGCTCAATTTCGTCCCTAAACTATGAAAACGACCGTTCTCGTGCTCAAACTTTCGCAACTTCGCTCAATTTAGTCCCCTGGTCCGACGTGGAGCGCCACGCTGCTTCGCCTCGTCATCGTCCGATCAGTTGGAATTAATTTCTAAAAGTCCGCAATTAATTTATTCTTATTTCAACTGGTTTGCAACTAGTTATAACTCTTCAATACAATATCCGATGAAAATAATTTTTGTATAAAAATTGTAAATCTCGATAAGCTCTACAACTTTCTGGTTTTAATTTTCTATTTGAGGATGTTAAAATGCTCAAAAAGTTATATAAAATTTTAGCACCATAATAATTACTTGCTGCAGCTTGTAATTTGATTCAGCTATTGTTTTTTAAAGCGTCTCTCAAAATTAGAAAACCACTTTTGAAACGGTATAAAAAGTATACTCATTTAACTTCATACAAAAATATATTAATTTTCTAATACAACAAGCGATAGAACGCGATTATTATGGTACTACAATTTTTAATACAACTATTTTGACGCAATAGATCTATAAAAAATATATTAACTTTCTAACAGCAGCTGAATCAAATTATAAACAGCAACAGGTAATTATATATGGTGCTAAAATTTTATATTAATTTTTTTTTTGAGTATGTTAACGTCCTCAAATAAGAAAATAAAACTAAAAATTATAGATTTTATCGAGATCTATAATTTTTATATAAAAATTATCTTCATTGGATGTTGTATCGAAGAGTTACAACTAGTTGCAACTAGTTGGAATAAGAATAAATTAGTTGCGGCTTTTCGAAATTGATTCCAGTTAACCGGACGATGACGAGGCGAAGCCAACATGGTGCTCCATATCGGACCAGGGACAAAATTGAGCCAGCTGCGAAAGTTTGAGGACGAGAACGGTCGTTTTCATAGTTTAGGGACGAAATTGAGGCGGCTGTGAAAGTTTGAGGACCGTAACAGTCATTTTCATAGTTCGAGAGACCAAACTGAGCTTTTGGCGATAATTCAGGGACAAATTTGGCTATTCCGCCTTTTCATTATTATCTGCAAAAATAGCATCTTCATGTGGTTCACCATATGCCTCATCAACTTGTCCTTCACACCTTGGGCTCTACATAAACAATACAGAATGGGTAATATGGATTGTTCAATCATGACTTAAGTAATTCATAGTCTTAAGATCTTTACCTCATGGTTTCGTGAAGTAGAACCGTTCTGTGAGGTGATTTCTGTATTTCTTTCTTGCACTCTCCTTGCCTCCTGCAGTTTCTCGCAATTCTTGTATTTGTCGTTCTAGAGAAGCTTTGTCACTTTGAGCCTGTTTACGAGCAAGAACTTCCATCTGTAGTCTTGTTGGCTTGTAACACTTCAAACCAGAGGTAACAACATCTTGGGGAATTGGTTCTAGACCCAAAGCACGAACACGCCCTCTTGGCTCCTTTTCCCCACAAGCAGCAGCAAAGACATCACCTTGCTGAATTGATCTTTCTATCAACTCTGGGCGGGCTTGAGCAATTGATTTAAGTTTGTTCTAGCAAAATGTAATACGGATGTTTATACACTAGAGAGAAATATTGCATACTAAAATTCTTCTATGGAAAAGAACTTACAATTATTGGTTGCGCTTGTTGTGAAGGAACTCCATTTTTTCTTGTATGTGTTTTTATAAAGACTTCATCTCTCCGAGGCACGCGCCCTAGCTCTGCACCATGAAATTGTTTTAACTCAATACTAAAACTGCAACAAAGAAATGACTAAAATTGAATGCAAGAGACATTTTCTATACCATTTCATGCCTAGCACAAGCAAAGCTCTTGCTTCCTGATGTATGATGTATCCCCAATTTTGCACGATTAGCTTTGGATATTTCCACTCGAGCCTAGGATAGCATTAGTAAATTTAGCAAATATATTGAAGTACTATATTGAAGTACGCAAGTCCATATGTGCATATATAAAAATTTTACCTCAAATTCAGGAGAGCTCCAATGCTTAATGAGGAAATCCTAGTCAAAATCTTTAACTCCATCACCATATTTTTTCTGCAGTTCCTCATCTGTTATTTTTTCATCAAAAAATAAGGCCCTTAAGGTTGCCTTAAAGTCCTTCCATTTCCTTGCAGCATTGAGCAGAAACCAGTCTTTGGCAGCCTCATCAACATCAAAGATATCCTAATTTTCCCATGAATCAGTACATAAAAGTGATATTTCAACAACCAGTAAGAAAAATTATAGAGGGAAAATACCTTTACAGCCTTCCACACTTGATCTTTCTTTTCAATGTCTACAAGCCTCCAGTCCGAACACCCAACTGGTAATGTCTGTCTCACTAGACAAACAGTGGCACGAGTAAACTGTTTATAATTCTGACCAACAGGCTGACCTAATTCATTGACTACTATTTTGATCTTAGGCATGCTTGGTGTTCTCGCAAATATATTTTCCATCCTAGTGATGCTTCTTCCATTCCTCTTCTTTGGTGGACTATTGTGAAGATCTGTAGTTTAAACAATTTTAAATGGTAAATATGTAATATGACAAGATATTTGTGATGCAGCAAGCCACACCCTTCAGGACCTTCATTGTCGCATAAAAGATCTCCAATTGGGCTGATAATCAGGATCTTCAATCTGCTCATTTGTATTTTCAGCATGATTTCGTTGTGACCTTGTGCAAATATTGTGACCTTCAGTTGCTGCATCACTTGATTGTTGAATTCTCTACAGAAAAGGAACATAATAGTATAAATATTTTTGTTAATACATATGCAATGATTGTTGTAGTAAATATAAGTCTATACAAAACCTTTGTTCTTTTACTGGGTTGAACATTCTGCTCCAAAGTGTTCATACGAGGCAGATTTCGAGCGTCAAGCTTTTGGTTATTGATTTCAATTTGCTCATTTCGACTTTGCTCGTATGCAGTGATGGGGACACCCTTATTGCTTCCTTTTGATCCTGACATGCTTTCTCCTGTGAATGGATAAAAAAAATTAGCAGTACTCAAAGGAAAATAGTAGACACATTGTTTGACAAGACTTACTTCCTGGAATTTTTTCTAGGCTTTTTTTTGATCAACAATAATACCGTCTATGTCTGTTCTAACAGAAGGGACAACTCCATTAAGAATATCCAGTCACATTACCATTTAGATTAGGCAGGTACACAAGTAATCCATTATCATTATTTATGTGCTCATCCTCCAAATTATCAAAGTCAAACACATCTCTTTGGACTGAATGAACAGCAGCAACCCACTCAGTGTCAATTTCTTCAGGGACATACTATACTTGAAGTGCTTGTGATGCTAGAATAATAGGCTCATCAGATATCTTTTCACCTGTATTGAATAAATGCCTAAAATTTATAGTTGTGGCTCCAAATTGATCTGTTTTCACCCATTTGTTTTGCACACGGTTGTCAACCCAATCACACTTAAACAGCACCACATTTCCTTTGTGGTGATAGTTCAGTTCAAAAATTTCAGTTATTATTGCCACTTTCAAAGCTTGATGACTCAGCAACTAGAGCAACCCCACTATTTTGAATAGGCCTACCCTCATCATAGGATTTTGTGTGAAAATTGAATCCATTTATGTTATAGCTACTATACTTATGTGCAAACATCGTAGGCCCCTTTGCTAAAATTTTTATCTCATCTGGTGCTTCCTCACCAATTTCTTCCACCTAGGACTTTTCAAACTACCATTAATATAAATGACAAATCCATATTAATTAACTTGTGTTAAGTTTTATTATTATACTTACATGCAACCTAAACCACTCATGAAAGGATTCATGATGCATGCGACTGATGTCTCTTCTATTTCGAAGACCAATCGATGATAGATAATGAGCATGCTTGCTGCAAGGTCCATCATTTTATCACTTCAGTGTGCAAAGAAAAATTATAATGTGATGTAAAGTGTGACAATGGGTCTAGATTACTCCAAATAAGGCTGTATATTTTCATAGTTGAACAAAACATATCTATGGGCCTGCAGCCATGTCTTGTGATCTATACTCACTATGCACTTTCCGGCCAATCCTCGACCAATGCTACGAAAGAAAGGAGTTGTACTACAATCTTCATTTCTAAATTGATGGCTACTTTCAGTCCCATCATGTAAGTAGCAAGAACAAAGTGTAAGGCATTCAGTAAAATTAGACCACTCCATAATTGATCCCTCGGGGTGACTTTTTGTACGAACAGAACCCTTCAATCTCATTCAGGAAACTTCACCCCTTTTAGTACTTGACAAAACAATTTCTTCTCATCAGGACTCATTGAGTATGGTGCTGGTGGTATAAAGTTGGTCTTCCACATCAACAGGGCGGAGATCACTTCTAATACCTAGAGCTTGAAGGTCCAAACGAGAATTCAAATTATCATTGGAATTCCCGTCTGTCCTCATGATTGTATTAACTAAGCTTTCACTCACGTTTTTCCCTATGTGCATGAAATCAAAATTATGTCTCAACATCAAATCTTTCCAATATGGCAGTTCAAACCAAATAGATCTCCTTTTGAATATGACCATTGGCTCTCCTGCCTTGCGTCTCTTGCTTGCTGGTTTCATTCCAGAAGGATCCTTCCCAAAAACTGTATTAAGGTCCTTAGTTAACTCTAGAATCTCCTCCCCAGAAAGTGGAGTAGGTGCTGCCCTAAACTCAGTTTTACCACCAAATTTATCAGCATCAAACCTAAATGGGTGGTTTTCAGGCAGGAATCTGTGATGACCCATATAACAAGTCTTGCTACCATTAGCAAGTCTAAGTGAACATGTGTAGCTGTGACAATCAGGACATCCAGCTTCACCAGATGTGACAGACCCAGACACATAGCCTAAGCCTGGGAAGCCAGTAATACTCCATATTACTGCTGCCTTCAACTGAAAGAACTCACCCTTGGAAGCATCATATGTTCTAACTCCCTTGGTAAACATGTCTAACAAATCTTGAACTAGTGGCTGAAAATAGACATCCATATCACTACCAGGAGCATTTCGACCAGGAATCAACAAAGAAAGGATGAAATTTGATTTCTTCATGCACATAGAAGGTGGAAAGTTGTATGGAATACAAATACCAGGCCAAACACTATAGCTAACATTCATGGTTCTAAATGGATTAAACCCATCAGTGGCAAATGCTAGACGGATATTTCAGCTATCTTTAGCAAATTCTGGATGTTTCTTATCAAAGTCTTGCCACAATGGTGAATCTGCAGGATGCCTAAGCAGACCATCCTTCTTTCGGTCTTCATCATGCCATCTCACTAGACTTGATCTTTTAGAGGATAGGAATAACCATTGTAGACATTTCTTTATTGGAAAGTAGCGAAGAACCTTTTTAGGAACCTTATATACATGCTTTCCATCCGACTCTTCCTTGCTGATTTCCACGGAGAAGCCTTACATTTTGGACATGAATCCAACTTCTCATTGTCCTTCCAAAATAGAATGCAGTCATTTTCACAAGCATGAATACTTTTGTATCCAATTCCTATGGATTTCACCAATTTCTTAGCTTCATGAAAGTTTCTAGGCAGTGTGGAGCCCTCGGGTAGTGCATCATTGAGTAGATCTAGTAGCAGGTTAAAACTCTTATCACTCCACCCTCCAAGAAGTTTGGTGTGGAGTAATCTAATTAGGAAACACAGTTGTGTATATTTCTTGCAATTAGGGTATAACTCTTTGCTATTCTCTGCTACTAAGTTCTGAATGGCAACTAGCTCCTCATAGGGCTCTAGGTCTGAATTGTTGTCATCAAAATCCCCTTTATCATCTAAACCAGCAGCTAAGTCTCTAAGCAAATCAGAAATGTTATCCTCTTCGTTAGACTCCTCCATAAGTTCAACAGCATCATCATAGTTTTCATGATTCACAGAAGAGCTAGCTTCTCCATGTAAGATCCATGTTCTATACCCTTTTATAAACCCATCACATATCAAATGCTCACGTACTTCACTTCCCTCTCTCCAAAATGAGTTAACACACTTTCTACATGGGCATAATATCTTGCTTCCTACTGCTGAATTCTCAAATGCAAAAGCTATGAAATTGTTCACTCCTTGTTGATATATCTTGGTGTGCCTACATGCAGTTTTTAAGTTAATTCCCATTTTAACTACAGATAGAACTTTCAGTCTTTATGAAATAAGTCTTTGTAGTACTAGCATCATTATCAATCCATGATTTATCCATTCTCCTTTGTGAAAGATCAAGCAGCTTTAGAAATAAACTATAAAATAAAAAGAAACTAGTAGGATGCCCCACGCGCTGCTGCAGGTATGAAGTAAAAATGCAAAAAGTTTATAATGGTCGAAACTATGAACTAATAGATACATATATATGGATGTAGTAGGTCAATTACGGAGGTTGTATCTATTGATATGGTATAGATTATTTGAACTGTACATCACACAAATCTCATCTATACGCATGTTTTGGAGGACCACATGTAATCCATGTGATATGCAATTTTGCTAGATTTTTTCTTACAAACGATTTTTTCTTAGAAACGGTTTAAATTTTTGCAAAAAAGTTATCGAAATATATTCATGTGAGGTCTTGTTTTGAAGAGTTTATTGCGAGGAATACTATGGTGCAATTAGATTTTAATTACAATAATTGCTTTAGGTGCTACGACTTTTTTCTATTTCAAAAGAAGAAATAAATGAGTCTTAGTGGAATTAACTCCTCTGATGACATCATCTTTGAGCTCTCAACCAATCAGGATCAAGAGAATAGGCTAGAGTGGGTTTAAAAATATAGGAGTTATAGATAGACCATAAGCATCAAAGAAGCTACATACTTTGACAATCATGCTCATATCCTTGAATCCACTAAATAAACATGATTGTCGTGTTCATGTCCACACACGATATTAAAAAGGATGCTCTACAGAAAGAGGATCATACCGTTACGCACAAGAAGAGCAAATGCCAATGTTGTGGTTGTTCAAATAATCTCCAATAGATTGGGCTCTAGATTGGGGTAGACGGTCCCATGCAGATCTTTCAGCTACACCTCCAATGCACGAAGCCAGCTGTAGTGTGAATACACATGACATCAGATCAGTACATGTAAATGTATGTTGAGACCTGAATTGCAAAACAAAGTCGTCCAGTAAATTTATTATGCCAAAAAAAGTCTGTATTTTTGTTTTCTATTACTTTCTACAGAAACTGATAGCATGAAAGCAAAAGGCAGAGCACAAGATGCTGCCGGATTAAGTATGCAAATGCTGCTGGATTCCAGCTATAGATTCTTTCACTGTCTTTTTGTTTAATATACAGGAAACATAAATGAAAGTGCAGGCCGCTGAACGCTCTAGGAAAATCTTGGTGGACTCTATAGTGGATAAGATGGACATCTAAACGAACTGGACTGATCTAAGAACACTACATGTCAGGCAAAGTAAAAAAAAAAAAAAAAACAGAACACTAATTCTTCAGTTTTTTCATGATGATACGGAGGGGACTAATTCTTCAGTTTTTTTCATGACGATACGGAGGGGTTTTTTGTTCCAAAAAAAATTAAGGGCTGGCCTATACATGGATCCATCGATGAGCACAACGAGACAGGCAGGGAAGCAATTGCAAGCAAAACTAACCTTTTTTCTCAAGGCATGAGTCGTGGTTGTGGCAGCAGGTGTTGATGTCGTTCCTCCCCTCACAGCTGCTCCAGCCCACGCTGCAGTACTTGTCGTCGCAGATCACAACAGCTGCGGCAAAGAAGCGTAAGAACTAGATCAAATAGATGTTCCGATGGAATCCAAGAGGACAAGGGAGCAGTCACGCACAGTCGCAACTGAGGGCCGTTCACGAGTAGCAGATCTGCAGCTGGGGCTGGGGCGCATGGCAACTGGGCTAGGGCTGCGGAGACCTCGGCGCACGGCAGGGGAACTGGGCGGCGGCGGTGGGATTGGGCGGTGGAGGAGGAGTTCGATGGTGGGCTAGGAGCGGGCGATGGAGACTGGGCACGGGAGCGGAGCAGGAGGAGGCAACGGAGATTGGGCAGGCGGGCGAAGTCGCAGAAAGGAGGCAGCGGCGGCGGCAATAGGAGCTGAGACCGAAGACTGGAACGAAGAGGTAGGGTTTGTTCTCGTTATTATTTGGGCCTTAGCTTTACCGCGAACGGGCCACCTTTTGTTTTTAGCTTCCCGCTTCTTTTTAGTTTAGCGCGAACAGGCCTTTGGCGGCTTTTTTTTTTCTTTTCAGTTTCCCGCGAACGAATTTCTCTTTTTAGTTCCCGCTGACAGGCCTCTTTTCTTTTGCATGAAGCGTGCACAAGGGCCACGGCTCTATACCGACTAATGGATAGTCCTCTTTATTAATTTGTACCGACCGATGTATTGACGAGATAGCCAAATATTTATTCCGACCGATAGTTCAACGCAAAAGGTAATTCTACCAACACTTGATCCATGGCCAAGCTATACCGACCGATGGTTCAACGGCATTAATACATTTATAACGACACATCTAACGGAGGAGATGGCTGGGATCCAACGCTCGCCACCCATCCTCCTCCTCACCTCTCGCGTCTACCCGACGCCTGCCAGCGAAACCCGAGACGACCCTCCCTCTTCCCTACGACTCTTCGCCTCCCTCATGCCGCCTATCCTTCAAGCCTCGCCTGTCGTGCCGCACACCACGCCGCCCGCCGTGCGTCACGCCCGCGCCGCCGCCTGCCGCGCCGCCGACGAGCGAGCTGCAGCGTAGGGCGCCACGGACAGCCGCCTCCCACCCCACGCCACACGGGCGGCCGCCTCCCCGCCGGCGTTCTCCCTCGTGTTCGCCTCTCCCGCGCCGCCGCCGGGTGCCAGATGTAGGCCAGGCGAGTGTTGGCAGGCAAGACGCAGAGCGCTGGGCGGATCGGAGATTCGGAGCAGCATGCGACCCGGCTTGGCGGAACCGCCGACGCTAGAGGAGGGGAAGCTATGGCAGAGGCGTAGATCGGCGGGCTTGGCCTAGATGGCTCGGTGCGCGGGCGCTGGCGCCCGGAGCTACAGCTTGCCGTCGGGTTGGGCGAGGCGAAGGCAGTGGTGCGGGTGAAGCGTGAGGACGTAGTCCGGCGGGGTGAACGCTGGGGACGCACGGGGCCGCAGCCACCGGACCATGGAGCAGCTGCTTGGGGCTGGAGCTGAGGCGGGAAGCTGCTGCGGCAGTAATCCTCCATCGTCACAGGCGGCAGTGACAGCTTCCCTCCATGCCCACCTCCTCAGTTAGCATCAGCCCAGACGCTGAGGCATGGATAGCACCACGAATTTGATGTTTTTTGCTCTTCATCTAGGATTTTCTGATTTGGCAATTCAATTCCAAAGCCACACAATCCTTTGCCCTGTATCCATCTTTTTTCCTCTCCAGAATAGAATTACTGAGACTAGTACATGGATCTAGATCTAGATTAAATTAATCAAGCAAGTGTGTATATGTGTGAACTGTTATGACAATAATTTTTTTTGGAATTTTTTCCTCATTCAAGACTGTTGTGTCACCTTTGCAGGCCATCAACTGTCTAGCTATGTATTGTCATAACAATTTAAATTTATTTGTTCAGGTCAGTTCTCTTGGGTCTTGGCCTTTTGTTACGATGTAACTGTGTCTATGCATTTAGTTGAAACTTGTGATGTTTTAAGTATGTTGCTTGCCTTGAGTAGGTAATTTCGCTTTAGAATATCTAAGAGCTGGTAGGAGATTTTGTGGCTGCAAAAACATGTTTGATCACCTAGCCTCTTCGTAGTAGTAGCTACAACCCAACAGCCAATGATCAACTGATGGGTCATAAAAAAACATGTGCTCATGATAATTTCGCTTGAGGAGATGATTGAGACATACCTCCTGTCCCTCGCCAAGGTTGTCACAAGGTATGTGAACAAGCAGGTTCCCAGTTTCATTCATGTTTCGCAACGAAATGTGTGCCTTTTTTATGGATTGGGCCGGGCTTGCTGTCGCTGCGAACTGGTTCTTGTAGCAGCTAAAATGCAATTCTGAATTGTGCGATTGCTTTGTTTCGTTGTGCCATGGCTGGCCTCGATGCTTTGATTTCTAATTTTAAATATTCCTGTGATTTCCCTTTTTTAATCTTACCAATGATTTGCTGATGGAAATTGATGGCTTTGTTGGAACCCTAGGAAATGAGATCAAGGCCGACGTCCTCGAGGATGGACAGGGACAATATGAACAATTATTCATGGTTTTGGCTCCTCGCACTGGTTCTGGAATGTGTATTTTTCTCCCCATCAGGGAGCAGCTCTGCTTCCTTATTATTTGGATTACTCAGTTTTTTATGCTTTGTTTTTGTTGTGTTTTGTTTCATTTTCATTTTTTATTTGTTAGTGTCAAACTGTATTTTCTCCTACGACTTGTGAAGTAATAACTGTACAAATAAGTTTATGTGCACAGGATGGTGAGGATGAATTCAAGAAGGATGGCTTCATAGTGGACGATGATGAAGAACAAGTGCAAGGAATTTCCCTTTTTTAAGCTGTTGGTGTATAAATTGAACTTCAGTTGTATCATTGAAGTTAACTGATCAATTGATTTTTTTTTAATCTTAACTGAAAATTGCACTGTTTTTTTAGCTTTTCATGATGGAATTTGTATTATAGTTCAGTGATAATTCTTTTATTGCGTACTGGTAGCCAATTGACTAATATTTTCTATATGCATATTGCAGTGCTTGATGTAGCAGATGACTGCTGCTTGCAACATATTGGTGCAGGCTTGCATGCTATTAGTACTGATATTAGCCTCCTCATTTTCATGCATCAGTGATGCAGGCTTGCAGCTCCTCTCTGACTAAATCTGATATTCATGCGTTCTTTTGTTTTGTAGACCAGCTCCTCTCCTCTCTGACTAAATCTGATATTCATGTGTTCTGCCAATTGATATTCTTTTTCCTTCATGATAAGTGTGAATGTATGGTCTGTTCAAAATTGTTATTATCTGTATGTACACCAGCCTTTAGCTAAGCTGATTTATATTTTCTTCAATTACCATGCCTAGATGTATATTTTTTTGGATCTGTGGTTACATTTTTTTTAAGTGCTAGATTTCAGATTCTGGAAGGTTTTGTTCATGCAGAAGAATAACCATGAAGCAGCAGTACAATACACCCAGGCTATGAAATGAACCCAAAGGATCCTAGAGTAAGCATTTTTTGCTATTTCTCTATTTTTCCTTCTCAAATAAATAAAACCAGAGACTTCTGATAAAGTCATACCTCTTGAGATTGCAGTAATTTCTTAGAAACTAAATTTGCTTTTGTAAATATGCATCTATGATCAGGCACATTTGGCATTCTTGTTCATTTTGACGTCAAGTGCTGTGGCTTCCTCTTTTCTCCTTGGTGTATTTAGCAATGGTAATTTGTTTTTTATGTATATGGCTGATGTTTCAGGTTTTTAACAGCACAGCTCAATGCTACATCTATCCAGGAGCTTTACCTTAAGGTCACGAGGATGCAGAGAAATGCATCGAACTAGATCCTACTTTTCTGAAGGGTTATGTGCGGAAAGCTATACAGTTGAGGTCCGGATGGAAGATTATGACAATGTTATGCAACTTACCAATGTTTTTCTTTCATTTTTTTCGGAAACTTACCAATGTTTCAGTCCATTGTAGCCCCCAATGTCACTGAGATCAGTCATTGTCTTCTGGTGATGGCGTTTGCAGGAAACAAAAGGACTACCTGACGGACGTCCTAGACAGGAAGAAGTCACTGAATCGCTTTGATGAGATAAACACTATATATTTCAAATAAATTGCGACTGAGGTGAGAGATACACAACTAATTGGTGGAAGGATTAGAGCGCTTTGATATGCAATAGATTGTGCATTTTGCGTACAGACTGCTTGTGTTGTTTCATTCTATTAAAAAATTGAATGTCTGTCAGGCCATGCCATTCATTTCCATTTTTAAGTATATAGTGTTTAATTGCTTGAGTTAACATCTCTTATTATTTTTTATTTACTTTCAGTATACTGAGCAGCTTTATCATTTACAATCATCAAGTCTGGTAGGCAGCAGCTTTATTCTGGATGATTGAATGTGTGCTGTCCAAGTCTTTTTTCAGTCTGTTATAGTGTCTTTAACTAAATAGGTTGATCCCATCTTCATTTTGTCGCTTCAGGACTTGTTGATGAGAAGATGTCTACTGTCGCACCCCCCCTTCTCATTTCCTTCTTCAGCAGCATTCAAAACTCATTTGGGAGCTTTTGGGAGCTGAAGGACTTGCTAGCTAGCAACTTTATTTCTTTTGTGGTTGTTCATAACCCTCGATCTTGTATTTTGGCTGCTCATAAATTTGAGTCCAGGGGTCCCTGTTCTGATTCAGACAGTATTCCCTGTTGTATCGTGTACTGATTGCCAATAATTTGGCATCATTTAATGGGTAATGGAGAGCTCTTCCATGTTAATTTTTTTTAACAATTGCTTGAAACTTTCACTCAAACTATGAAAAAATTATCGTCATTTGGTTATTTTTATGTGCAACCCTAAAATGCCATCGTAGAGTTAGCATGGGCACTATACTTTAAGAAAAACTGATAAGAGTCTTGCATGATTTTTGTTCATTTAATTAGCGAATGGAGTTCCTGTAATTAAAAGGAATTGTTGTTCTGACTTTTTGGAGTGTGAGTCTTTGTTCTTCTAATATGTTGTCAATTTTTATATTTGTTACGACAGCATTGAGTATGATATAATTTTTGAATAGATGTTCTTCCATTGCTCTATTTATTCCTTCTTTAATCTTAGAAAAATAACATTATTTGTTGTTTTTATATGTATTCTCTAAATGAAGCCGTAGCAACGCACGAGCACTGTACTAGTCATTACATATTGTTTATAAACTCTAAGAAATAAAAATACATAAACTATGATGTTTTCATTTGCTTAAAGAAATATTAACTCCTTTTATCTAAAATATTATATTTTTTGTTGTTTACTTTCTAACACAATATCATAATAGATACTCTATAGTCTACATCTATCATAAACTTACATCTAGCATTTTTGCAAGGAATTGATGATCTATATATATTTTCACCTATGTATATCCATAGTTTTAAATTTTCTTTGCATGGCTCCTTTGTATATCTTGAGAATGCAATTAGTCAAATCCTTAGCATAAACCATGGTGGCTTTGGTTGCATCCCACACATGAATCCAAATTTTGATTTATCAAATTTTATTTTTATTGATTGCTACATATTTTCTTGAATCCTTAAGTTAAGTTGAAACAATAGTTCTTATTGTGTCTTTTATTAACTTTCTTTTTTTACTTCTACAAAATAAGGCTTTTAGGCCGCAAATGACATTGTTAGATACTATGATAACATAAGTAATCATTTGAAAAATGCACCATGTCATTTAAGATAAAGTGATAGAACTTAAAGTAAGATTTTGATGGGTAGCAGTGCTAGTCTCAAGAGGATATTAATATATAAATCTTACAATGAGCAACTATTTACTCTAAAGAACTCTTACAGACCAGAAAAATATGGCGAAGGGTGGCTTGTCTCCCTTTTGAAGATGATTTGGTTATTATCAATAAATTATATGTGTGGTTATGGTCATATACTACTTTTGGAATCGAATTGAAGCATAATTTCAATCCTATTCTATCAAGTTAGCTGCTGCCCCAGGTTGGGCTACACTTGCACATGTGAGACTTGTGGCTTTGTTTTATGTCGAACTCTCAATTGTGTACCATTCTTGAATAGTAGAGGCTAGAACTTTGTTCCGTTATCTAAACATTAATATGGATATTTCAAACATCTAAGTTAAAATGTATAAATATATCCAAACTAACAAAATGTATAAATTATATTTTTTGCTTACTAATATAGTTTTAAATAATTCATTATTTTATATTAGTCTATGAGTTGTTATTGGCATAATCTTGTATGTTTTTAAATAAAATTTTAATATTGTAATAATGATTGAAATGGGTAATGCAGAAACATATATTTGCTTTATGTTTTTTTGTAATAGAAGATACTGATATTTAGATGTCTATTTGACGGGATATTTAGTTTTCTATTACTGAGATGCAAATTTAAGGGATACACAAAATAGATTACACAAAATATCTAACATAATAAGCAGAGGTACATAATTAGATACAAATTTTTTGTTTACTTTAGGTCATGTTTCTTAATGGCATAGGTGAGCAATTTAAAAATATAAGGTTTTTTTATATATGTGTTCTATGCCATGGCAAACGTAACCAAGTATCAAAAAATATAATAGATTTACCATTGTTGATTGGATTCTAGATAACAGTTGGTCAAATGTTTCTACACTTTATAAGAATTTCTAGTATTCATCATTTTCTTTCAGGTCTCATGAGGCTCAATATGGAGCCTCTGATTGAGGCCTTTGTTAGAATTTCTAATATTTATATTTTTAACACAATATGGATTTGGTTGAAAACTATGTTTAAGATAGACATACAATAATATATAAACATAGGTTTCAAATACATACCGTGATGTCAAAAGTAAACATATTATTACAACTGTGTGTTTATGTCAAATATATAAGTTTTTGTTGCACCCCTTTTTGTGACTTAATAATCTATGATTTATTTTTCACCTTATAATCTAACTATGCAATGTTTTCTATATCTTAAGTTGAACTCTAGTTCTTTTAATGTTTTAATCAATATTTTATATTTTTGTTATGTTATAAAATAGTTTAAGTCGTAGGGAGTATTGTTTTGTATATGTTATGTTGAAACTCAACTTGTATCCAGGCAGTATGCATGTTGAATTTAATATATCAAGATTATATGCGTGTAGTAGTGTTGTCTTATATAATATAAAGTTCTCAAAATTAAATTACCAATACTGATATGATAATAATATTTTAGTCAAATGTATGGACCTATTTAAAATAGTAATTTATGAAATTTATTTCATGGAGTACTAATGTAAATTAAAGTGTATATCAATGTTATTGCTATGTGGTTCCTTAAGTGATCATTTTTTTCATGTTTTTCAAATTAATAAATTTAAATATTATCATAATGCATACATATCATCCACTTGGTCTATATGCAGAACATGGTATTATGTTTACTTTTGACATCACAGTTGTTGAAGTGTGTAGTTTAGAAATTATATATAACATTCTTTATGGCGCTAAATTATTTTTCATAATAGGATATATTAATATTTATATGTAGGTTTGTGAGGTGTTAATATTAACGTGGAGCCTCATTGAGGTCTCTAATTAGTAATAGTAAGATATATCCCTACCCACGGAAACCGTCCAAGCTAATTTTAATCGCCTAATCCAAAGAAGATCTCCAAACCTTATAGAGATGAAGGGACACCACTGATTGAAGTGCCAAACTCTAACCAAATAAGATTTGTTTTCTATCCCTTTAATTTATCCCTTAAACCCTATTTTCTATCCACATGAACTATTCTTTTCTCGTATTCACCACATGACTAGGTTCCTTAGATAGTGTGCCAAGCCTTGGGTACACCTGTATCAAAAACTTATTTTTATGTATCTTCTCAAAATAAGGTAGGAGTTGGTAAAGCCAGCAAGGAGTTGGGCTGTTTGGAGCTGGACCAAATAGGCCCGACCATATGGAGTTGCTTTACAAAACTGTAAGAGAGCATCTTTTCCTACTTCTACGAAAAGGTAAATCAATTAGAGCATCTTCAACGGTTTTGCATATTTTGTTTGGCAAAATTGAGAGTTTGCCAAGTCTCAAATGAATATGGCAAAGGTTAAAAGAGTCAATCGCCAACAGTTTTGCATTATTACTTGGCAAAAAAGGAAAGTCTGGACGCGGCGGCAGGCGGGAGCCATGCGCACAGGAGGGATTTAGCGCGAGCATCGGCAATGTCAAGCATGGACGAGGTGTGCATATATATAAATCCTTCCCTACTTTTTGCCAAGTTAACAAAAATGCAAAGCTCCTTTGCAAAACTATTGGATAGACATGTTTTACAATTTTTTGCAAAAATAAAAATGCAAAGTGCATTTCCATCCACGTGATTCTCATTTTCAACTTTGACCAAATATGGGTGCGAAAACATTATTATTTATGGTGCCTAATTTAGATGAGTCGCTGATTTAAACTTATTTAAAGATACAATTGTTGCTAATATTTTTCTACAAATCTAATCAACCGCAAGATAGTTTGATCAGCACAAAATCTAGAGTAACACTTTATTTTAGGGCCTTGAGAGTACGTACCATTAAAAGTAGTAGGATTTGTATAAAGAAATGATCACATACAAAGTCTAGCCGCACAATTGAGCAAGCTAATTCGTTAGTTGTTACAAGAAACATCGAGCAAATTGTGGTTAGCAGCAACGTAAATCAGAAGGCCTCAATGTGCTTCTGCACCTTTGAAATACCGGCGAAACAAATTTGAAATACCGTTGGATTTTAAGGGTATCCTGAGCTCAAATACGTGAACCTGCAAGTTACGTAAAATAAAAATTTATGTGCTGCAGCTTATGAAAAATGCTCGTACCAGTGGCGACTCGTGCTCGTAAAGGGAAGGGATCTCGGGGAGGTAAGGGAGCTTTTCGGCATTCTGCATCAGATGCATTTCCTTGGGTACCCATAGGACATTCACAAGTGAATGAACCAATTGTATTCGTGCACACTCCGTAGCATGGGTACTTATCACCTCGAGCGCACTCATCAATATCTACAATAAACATAACATCCACATTTCAAAAATAAACCAAATGATCATATATATGATACTCTGATATGTGTATTATCTTGGTACATATGGTCCAGGGAAGTGTATGTATACCGAGTTTGTGATGATACTAACTAGACTATTTGGTGTAGTGTATATATATGTGTCCAGCATGCAAATGTGCATATAGTATGTGGCCATACTTATTTTATATAATACTATATTGCTATTATAACAATATATACATAGTATAAGATTTGGAGTGTCTTTAAAAAGAGTATATAAATAATTTCAATCTAGTAAACGAGTATGCACCTATATATGCAAGATATGGTTTATTAATTATAGAAGTAGTTACACCAAGATTAGAACAGAATCATCCTATATGTAAATAAATTTTTATATTATTTTTATTAGATCTCCCGTTTCATTAAGGCTCTGAGTCTAGTTAAACCACCTGAAGGATCATAGTGCAAATTGGCATTTGTACCAGATAGATAGGCGAGCTTCACTGCGCTTGTTTTAGCCTTGTGTATGTTCTCGTTATTGTTTTGGTTGAAAAAAGATAACAGACTAGGAAAGCTTGACGACTTAATTTTCTTCGGTGTGTTTCCACGATAGAGACTTGGATGCAGTATGTACGCTATCGGTCACATCTCGTTGAACAACGAGACAGTAGTATAGATTTGGACACGATATGCACGCTACCGGTCAACACTTAGTTGTTAGTGAGATGGTATCAGCAGCAGGAGGCGATGCAATTGGCTGTAGCACAGGATGGGCCATATGGAGCATGGGGATCATGCATAGATAGTTTTTCCAGGGATAGAGATTTTAGGTCTTGTTTGATACGACTTCACCAACGACTTCAAAAGATGTTGTGAGTAATTTTTTCTGCTAAACACCCTGTCACACGTCCAATGTGGGGCAGTGACCGATGCCACAATAAACAGGCCTGTCGAGACGGTCCAGGCCCAAAAAAAGGGCGTTGCCGTGCTTGCAACCGCCCTAGGGGGCCTCGCGGCCTACCCTAGGAAGCGCCGCACTCCCAAGAAGGGGCGGCGGCTGCCTAGCTGCCGCCCGGCGCCTACTTACCCGCCGCCCGTGGTGTGGGGCCCAGCTGGCGGCGCCTTCCGCCATCACCGCTGTCATTCGCCGCAAGTTTACCTTAATTATTATTGTTATTATTCAGGAAATTAAGATTAGGAGAACTAGGAAGTCCGTTTTTAATAAGGACTTTCCCGTTAGAGTTAATCAGATTGAATCAAGAAAGTAATTGAGCGAAAGCTCTCTTATTCCAGCTCTCCAGCTCTTGGGCTCTCTTCCTCTCCCTTGCCTTTGCGCCGCTGCCCCCAAGCCACCACCGCCTATCGCCGCACGCCGCCACCGCTGGCCGCCGCCTTTCGGGTGCGCGCCACTCCCCACTCCCTTTCCTCCTCCAATCCACTAGCCCCAATCCACCTTCCCCACTGCGTGTGTCACAACTGGTTTCGCGAGTCCAGGAGGATTCATAGATTGGATCACCGCCGTCGATGAACTGCGGGAGCTACTCCGTGGATTGATTGACCTCAACAACCGCGCTACGGAGATGGAGCGCGCTATGGTGAACGAGCGCGCCCTCGTCGACGAGATTTACCTACGCGATCTCGACAGCCGCCTCTATGCCTTTGAGCGAGGGCATGCCCCCATGGGCGCCCCTACCATGAACGCCACAACGATGATCGCTGATGCCTCTACGTGCGTCAACAACTTCACCAACGTCACGATCGCTGATGAGATGCCCGCGGAACCCACCCGAGGGAAGGAGGAGCTCCTGGCGGCCAAGATCGAGGACACCATCAACATCTTGAAGGTGAGTCCGAATGGATCTGCTAAATCCCATGCTCGTGGTTATGAGCAACGCTTCCTCGCCTTGTTGGAGAAGAGCACGGCGCCACCGGCACCTATGGCTCTGCCCCGATGACACTAGCGCCGATCATCAGCGACACCATCATCACTATGGCCTAGGCCAGATCAGGTCTGGACCGCCGTTGATGACAATCTTGCTGCGGGGAAACAACGAGTTGAGATCGTCACCAACAAATTCCTCGTCAATACCATGATGAAGGAACCCATCGCCATCGGCACACAGCTGGGCGGCGGCGCCGTTACTTTGCTGGGCGCTATGGAGGAGCGTGCCCTCATGAACGCAGTTGCCTTCAGCACCAAGGAACGGTCGTCAGCAGCAGTTTGTCACCAGCAATAGATCCAATTGAGCTAGTGGACACCAGAGATGCCATCGTCAGCGCTCGCAGCAGTCCACTGTTCATAGATGCTGATCTCATCACCAGGTTTGACACCCAGATCATTTTCAGTTTTGTTACTACAGTTGAATCTCTAGAATATTTTGATAGAAATCATGCGTTCACTGGGAGAAACATCATCACCAAGATCTAACCCAAATTAGGTCTAGAGAACACCATCAATAATGCTGGAATCACAGTTCAGCATGGTACTACTGACAGCAAGCACTATAGATCAGGGTCATACTCCCAAGGGCATTGCCGTTAGTTACATAAAGGTACCGATCACCAATCCGAATGCAGGTCTGGTGCAGGAAGGTGCTATCGCCGAATTGCTTGCAGTCAAGCGAGCAGGTATGGAGAATCCTATTTTAATCATTATCTTTGATATGGGAGACATTGTCAATGACCGCAACACTGGACACTTGGACGGCTTCGAGAATGAACACCTGGAAGGCCACTTTTCTCGACAATCAGCTATTTGGGCACCGATGAACCAGGCGCTCAAAGATACTCCACCCCAGCCACTGTTTGTGAGGGTACTACTAACACCACTCAATTAGTCACTAGAAAGTAAGATTAGTACTGGCAGTGAGACTGGCCCGAATTATTTAGTCATCAATGGCTCTAGAGATCTGCTTTGGATAGTGAATGCACTGCCACGTCCATGGAAGGAAGGGGACGATCCAGATGGCAAGGATAGCAGTGATGACAACTACAAGCAAGCTGAGGCCCCTTACAACTGACCAATTAGATACGTAATCTTTAATTCAGTAAATTCAGAATTGTTGTGCATGTCCAAGATAGAAATCATGCTAGCGACAGACTCAGAGATATCAGCTATGACAGGCGTCACCTTCAGCGCCGGCAACTACATACTCATGAATTCAGGTACGCCAGAGCTGATAAGATTGGAGCAACCAATGTGGGACTTCTCCATGATAGAGGTGGTGGACAAGTTGTTGGAGCAATCACAGTTACGACAGTAACTTATGCACACTAGGCTGGATACATCAATGGACATTGGCACGTTCAAAAGGATAATGTGGCTATCTCAAATGGGGATTCTCTTCGGGCTGCAGCAAACCATAGATAATCACAACAACGGGTATGCAATTTTACAGCTTACAGGCAAAATTCCTCTGTAGTTTCCCTGCTTCTTCAATATTGGTGATGTACCTCTCTCGGAATGTACATACAACATCAACAACTTGCCATGGGATTCACGCTGTACACTCGGCGCAACAGCTAGCGGACTACACCGACAAGGGATTCTACAATGTCAACAGCGCCACTCAGATTTCAGCGCAAGGACGCGGTGAGTGGAGAAGGGGAGTCCTATCACGTGCCCAATGTGGGCAGTGACCGACGCCACCATAAATGGGCATGTTGAGCCGGACCAGGCCCAAGAAGTGGAGTCGTCACGCTTGCAACCACCCTAGGGGGCCTCACGGTCTGCTCTAGGGGCCGACACGCCAAGAAGCAGGCGACGGCTGCCCCAGCCACCGCCGGCGCCTCTTTGCCCTGCGCCCGGTTGTGTGGGGCCTGCACGGCCGCCTTTCGCCATCGCCACCATCGTTCACTATAAGTTACCTTAATTATTATTATTATCTAGGAAATTAAGATTAGGAAAACTGGGAAGTTTGTTTTCGATAAGGAATTTCCTGTTAGAGCACCCGGGACTATAAATACTAGAGGATTGTAATCAGATTGAATCAAGAAAGTAATTGGGCGAAAACTCTCTTATTCCAGCTCTCCAGCCCATGGGCTCTCTCCCTCTCCCATTTGCCTTTGCGCCGGCCACCACCGCCTGCCGCCGGATGTCGCCACCGCCGGCCGCTACCCTTGGGGCGCGCGCCACTCCTCCCCTCCCTCTGCTCCTCCAATCTACCTGCCCCAATCCACCCTCCCCGCTGTGTGTGTTACACATCCTTTTTCAAACGACTTCACTGGTGAAGTTCCTTATTTTCTACTCTCACAAAGGGATAGGGTGGGATGAAGCTAAAAAAGTAATTTATCCTGGCTCCGGGATGCAGCATGCAGGCTCCACCAGAGCACGGCCACCGGAAACCACCGTTGAGGCATGACCACCAGGGCGCGATCACCGAGGCACTACCTCCAGGGCTCACGGCGTCCACTACTGGATTCTAGCTTTTTGCCAAGTGTCCCAAGCACTCGGCAAAGGCCTCTTTGCACTTGGCAAATTAAAGCCACTTTGAAATAGACCTCTGAAATGGGCATGATTTTTAACTGCCTCGTTTAATGCTAGGTATTAATCGAGACGGTTAGAAAAACCTGCCTCACAAAATTGATTAACCGAGCCGGGCACCTTCAAATATCTACCTCGAGGTGAGCATCCTAACGCAACCGGCTCAGTAAATCATTATCCGATTCGGGAGTTATAATCTAGCCACCACTTTAAATCAGGCCCAGGCGCCTAGCCACCTCCATCATATACAGTCATGCACAAATCCTAAATCACTCATCAAGTCTCTCCCTCACCCAGCAACCACTAGAGGCCCAAGCATCGCTCTCTCTCCACTCTCTCTCTCCCACCGCTCTCTACACTCCCTCTCTGGCCATGTGCGGTAGCCAGGTGGCACGGCCACGCTAGCATAACGGCAGCACGGCGCAGTGGCCCCCCACGCGTGGCTAGACAGGCGTGGCGGCCCGATGACCTCAAGGGTGGCCCGCTGGGCGCGGTGGCCTGGGGCGGCGATGGCCCCATGGTGTGATGGCCCGGCCACACCCTTTTCGCGACGGCAGCCCCACGCGTGGCTAGATAGGCGCGGTGGCCTGGCAACACTACGGGCGGCCACGCAGCGCGGTGGCCTAGCAGCGCAGCCCCACGGTGTGACGGCCGGCCACACCCCTTTGCGACGGCAGCCCCACGCAGCGTGGCAGGTAAGCGCGGCGGCCTGGCGACCCCTATGGGCGGCCACGCAGGTGCGGTGTCCCTAGCGGCGCAGCCCCGCGGTGTGATGGCCCGGCCACACCCCGCCCGACAGACGGCGGCCCCCCCCCCATGGCCTCCTCCTCCGCAACAACATCCTCCACCACCTCTAGCGAGCAGATCCGCCGTCCTCCAGCATCCCCGTCACCTCCAACTACAGATCCGACTACAGGGCTCGTGGATCCGGACTTGGGTCTCGTGGATCTAACGAGCTCGTTGGCGTGCACGGTGGAGGACACGTTCTGGTGGCGGGTCCAGCAAGCAGGTGGCTAGATCCGTGCGGTGAGTGCCCGGCCACCGGATCCGGCATGCTACGGCCACAGCGAAACTGGATGGGCTCGCCAGGCCTGTCCATGGATTTTCTCTAATTTTTTTATTCGATTTACCGAGGCAGGTAGCAAACCACCTCGAAAAAAGGTCAGATTAACCGTGACCTTTGATGTAAAGTGACCGCCTCAGTAAACCTTTTTTGCCCGCCTCCATAAAATATATTGTACTAGGGTATATCTACTTGATAATGATGTGGCATGCATAAAAGAAACTAATAAAACAATGCGTAAACATCGAACTAATCTCGTATATAATTAAATTAAATATTTTCCTGAGTTATGTTTTTTTTCGTATTTTTATGGATCGAAGTGACGGAATAACTATATATAACCAGATAGATGTCAAAGATTGTGAGACAGTACAACAGAGAGGCTAGGAAGTGGATTCACCTTGGCAGCCGTTACGAAGGTAAGGGTTGCCGTCGAAGCCTGGGTTGCACTTACAGAGATAGCCTTGTCCGCTGGTTGCGTTATAGCAGAAGCTGTTGCTGCTAACGTAGGCGTATCCAGGCTTCGTGGGTGCCGTCTTGCAGTTGTCGTTGTCGCACCCGATGGACCAGTCAAGGACCACCGGCGCCATTCCACCACGGGAGCTGTAGAATGCCGACAACTGCTCCGGCGAGGAGATGTTGTTGGGGCTGTTGGTCGACAATGTGAAGTTGGAGGAGTCCATGAGCACCGCAAAGCTGCAGCGACCAAATAACACTAGTACAAAATTGATTTTGCGAGGCGGTGCCATTTTATTAACCGTGACAGTCACAAAATCCAACCGCCACGTAAAATGCTTCGATTTACCGTGACAGGTGTTTTTTATTTACCGTGGCGGTCAATCATAACCGTCACGGTAAATCGATTAACCGTGGCGGTTGCCTTAAGACAACCGCCACAGTAAATCATAGATTAACCGTGGCGGTTGCCTCAAAAGCAACTGCCACGGTTAATGACTAAAAACAGAAAATAATTCATAACTTTTCTTATGAAATCGGATAAAGACAAACTGTATATCAAAATTATAGCCCTCGACAAGATCTACAACTTTGTAGTTGAAAAGTTTTTGAATTGAAACTGTTTAGGGTCCTAAAATATAGTTCTAAGTGTGCGGATTTCGAAATTTGAAATTTAAAATTATCAAATGATCTCAAATATTGACATAGTCTATATAAATGTTATAGTATTCAATAGAATCTACAACTTTGTAGTTGACAATTTTTTAATTTAAAGATGTTTAGTGTCTTAAATATATGCTTGAAAGTTATAGAGTTTAAAATTTAATTTTTTCATTACCTAAAAGATTTCAAATGTTCACACAGTTCATACCAAAATTCTAGTGGACGACCAGATCTATAACTTTGATATTGACAATTTTTTTTTTAAAGTATTCTAGTGTCTCAATTATGTGTTTGAAATTTATATGTTTAAAAACTAAATTTTTTTGAATTTTTCAAACTATCTTCGATGGAGATACAATCTATACCAAAGTTGTAGTGCTTGAAAAGATTTAAAACTTTGTAGTTAAAAGTTTTTTCATTTAAGTTCATTTAGTAGCCAAAATATCCAATATAAGATTACCAAATATTAATATAAAAAGATAACGTATTACATATAAACATGAATGATTGAGTGGTGTGGTGGTAGTACGTCGTAGTGTGTAGCGTGAGGTCGTGGGTTCGATTCCTAAGGTCGCATCAATTTTGGGTTTTTCGATTTTTGGACAATATTAACCGTGGTGGTTAGACGGCCGCCATGGTTAATGCGATTAATCGTGGCGGTTGTTTCAAATCGACCGCCACGGTAAATCGATTAACCGTGGCGGTCAGGCCAACCACCACGGTTAATTAATGATTTACTGACCTATGCATGGTGGCGGTTGAAAAAACCGCCATGATTAATCATTTTCAACTGCCACCAATAAAAATAATGTACTAGTGTAAGTCCACATAGTCGTCATCGATCCCAGAGATGTTCGTGAAGCCCTCGTCGAACCACATGTGGAAAGACCTTAGACCCTTTGGGATGGGCGTCTGGCAGCATCCCATCCCGGAGCAAGGGTTTAGGGACATGTTGCCGTCAAAGCACGTGGACACGCACCCAGTCTCGTACTTAGCAGAAATGTTGCTCCCATTGATGTCGCCAATGTACGCCATCGCCCGGCACCCTACGACGGTGAACTTGTTGGCAGTGCTGGAGAAACTGAAATTATTCCCGAAGAACCATTGCCACACGTTGTACACCATCTTCTGATATGCAGCGTCGTAGCAGCTAGAAGAGATCCCGCTGAGCACCTTGGCTTCACCTCGCTCCAGAGAGATGTCGAAGAGCACCGATCTTTGATGTAATATCGTCGTAAGATTGTCGTTGATGCCAGTGGAGAACGGCTTATTAAAGACACCATTACGGGTGTCGACACACGAGATATGGAATCCCGGCAGCCAGCACGATTGATTATGTCCCATGCCGAACGGGAAAGGGATGTCTGCACCACCGCATGATGTGTTGCAGCCCTCACGACCAATTCTACTCTTCTCGGCGGCTTCGGCAGCGTGCCCTGGCATTGGCACCACGACCGCCGCCACACTGAGACACACTAGTCCTGCTACTAATGCTGGTGAGTGGGATGCCATGACTGACGCTAACGAACTAGTCTTCTTGAGCGGTTGACGATGGACTGGGAGCTCTGCTCTCTCCGTAAGCTACTTGTCTGAACATTTATTTGCCAGGGATAGGATCGTGTGCTTCTATCTAGAGGTCATGATCCGATTAAAAAGTAGAACGGAGACCTGTCACCTATCGCCGGTGACTGAACCTGCAGAGGAACTGATGCTTCTGTGGAATAATGGACCCACTTTATGTGTGCCACAGTTGTTTGCCTGTCAGTGTAGCATCTTGCACTTTGTGCGAAACCGACCTGACTTCGGACTTGTCGGGTGCATCAATCATAAGGCCAGTCTCAATGAGGTTTTATGGAATGTTTCATGCACATTAAATAGGGTGCCACATCAGTTTTTTGTATTGACCTGAAAGGAGAGAGAAGAAAGAAGTTTCATGGCCACGAAACTAACCAGTGCTGTTTCCAAAACATATGAAACGACATGAAACGGGCGTTGAGAGCTTCCAGCGTTTCATCCCAATTTCTTCTTCCTTGAGCCGCGCCACAAAGCTAGCCTGCCTCAACCCCCGCACGGCGCTCCGGCCGTGAGCACCACCGCCAGCAGTCGCGCCGGCCGCGACCTCCGCCGGTCGCGGTCGCGCCGCCCGCCGCGGTCGTGCTCCGCCGCATCGCGCGCCCATCGCGGTCGCTCCGCCACCTGCAGTCACCTCGATGAGCGGCAGCGCCACGACGGGCTGGCTCCTCCGTGAGTCTGCCGGCCGTCCACGAGCGCCGAGCGGGAGCGACACGACGGGCTGGCTCTGCCACGAGCGCCGAGCGCGAGCGTGAGCGCCGCGATGAGCAGGATTGCCGTGACGGGCGGGCTCCGCGAGAGCCGGCCGCGAGTTCGCCAGCCGTCCCGAGAGCCGAGCGGGAGCGCCGCGACGGGCCTGCCGCGAGCGCCGAGCGGTAGCGCGAGTGCCGGGCATCCTCCGCCGCGCGAGCTCTGCAAGCGCGAACGTCGGGCGTCCTCCGCCGAGCGGACTCCGCTGCGAGCGCCGGACGCGCGGGCTCTGTGAGCACGAGCGCTAGGCGCGAATACGGTGCTCTCCGATGGGTTGCTGGCGAGGAAGAAGTAAAGGCAACGACACGCTGATCGTCACTGCTCTGATTCAGAGAACCTTTGGGTATGCGTACGTCATTGGTGTGTCCTGTTTCATCTCTGGTGTTTTCTGTCATGCTGTGTCGTCGTGTTTTCGATCGAACGAACCCGCCGGTCTCTTCATCTGTTCAGTTGGGCGGGCTCCGCGGCTCCGCCGGTCGCGGTCGCCTGGAGTGGCTCCGCCTGCCACGGGAGCGAGCACCAGGCGAGCTCCGTCTGTTGCGAGCACAAGCGCCGCCGCTCGCGGGTTCACCTGCAGCGCGAGCCTTGCCGATGGTGGGCTTCACCTGCCCCGAGCCTTCCAGTGGTGGGGAACAGGGGAAAGAGAGAGACACATGAGACCACGAAAGACTAAAACAACATATGAAACCGTGCAATGAAACTATGCACTGCAGAAAGAGATTTGTTTCATGCTATGTTTTATGTCTTGGAAACTGAGAGCTGAAACTATGCATTGAGACTGGCCTAAGACCCCGTTTTCCCATCAAACACGTGGGTCTTTTTTTTTCAAGCTACTTCGTACATCGGGAACAGTTTGCATTGATTCCTCGCCAAGCGCATTATAATAATAACATCCTTTTTAAGACGGATGGAATATGTCCTCATATAATGCTGAAAACGTATAGAATATGGAACTATCACTGATCCATGGACCTAAATCCAACATCATGTCACTGCTCAAATCAAATTCGGCAGAGGGCAACTAGCAATGATGGTTTTTTTTTTTACTATGACAATGATGGAGTTATCCTATCTCTGCCGGTTTCTAGACCCGCTCATATGACCCGATAGTAATGAGAAGATATCGTGCCGAACATAGCCTTGATTTGGCTATGATAGCATGGGAGTCATGCCGGGTCAAGCCGACACACGAAGGTCACTACCGGGCCAGTGGATACAAAAACTAGTAATGACCTTCATTTTCCTAACTTTTTATATAGTTTATTATTGCATTTTAATAGATGTTATTATCTTATATTTTATATTCGATATTCTGCCATCACATATCTCATATGATTCCATAACAAACACATAATCATTAGAAAATCATACATACTCCCTCCATTCTAGTTTATAAGGTGTACTTCCTCCATCTCAGAATTCTTGTCATTTTAGATGTGTGTGTCACAAGTTTGACTTCGGCAAATCTAGATTCTAAGATCCTTCCAACGATACTACTCGCTCCATTATCTTATATTGGGCGTACAGCGTTTTTCCATTTTTGTTCATATGTTGGGCGTGGGGTAAAGTTCCGAGGAACCTACTGGTGCATGCTTAATTAGCGCAACCAATCCGGTGCATGCATGCAAAGGGAAACCAAACGGCCATCACATGCTTAACTATAGTAGCCAATCCCATGCATGCGGAGAGAAACTGATGAGGTACAAGTAAAATTAAAGAAGCCATCCACTCGTCTTGGTATATGAGATTCTAGCACTTGCGCCTAAAAAATGATAACGGAGGTAGTAATTATGATATTAATCGATGATACTTTCATAGAAGTGAAGCCTACCAAATCTATTGGCAACAAACTCTACTCTCCGAAAATGAAAATCTTTGTCCTTGGTGAAGGTAGGGAGGGGCAAAGGTCAGCCCACCGTTGAGTCAGCATTGAAGTCCAAGAAGACGAAAGTGACGCCCTAGGCTATATTATAGGAGTCGATGCAGTTGATGTCGAAAAAAACCATCTTAATCTATTCAAATTGACTTATGGATCTACATGCAGGATCTCTTACCTAGGATGGCAATTATCGGTGATGGGACATACTCTCTCCCTCCTAAAAAGTTGTTATTTTAAACTTTCTAAGAATCAAATTTGACTAAATATATATACAAATTATTAATATTTTTTGTACATAATTAGTATCATTGGAAAGATCTTTGAATCTAGTGTTTTAATAAATTTATTTAGCGATAGAAATATTTTACATATTTTGTACAAATCAAATCAAACTTACGGCACGAAAACAAAAAAAGACGGTCTTTTTGGGCCAGAGGGAGTAGAGATTTATACTAGTCCAGACAATATACTGTATGTCCATTGTATTACTTGTACGCAGTGCGTAGATGGATGCTAGCGTGGATGTCAGCAATAGACTCTCTAACCATCCTTATATACTCTAGGAGAAGGTTTATAGAGATATAAATCTCATCCTGAACGCCTTCCAAATATCCTAGTTAGTTACAATAGAATCCAACTTATTGGTTTAGATGCATAAATCTATATATACCCTGCATAGAACCCAACCAAGGAATCCTAGGTAAATAGCACGCTTAGCCATTCAGGCAGGCCCACCCGTATTAGGCGGCGGCGGCGGGGGGGGGGGGGGTGGGTTTTGTTGGGCAGTGTTGGCAACTTGCCCTTCGTAATGGTAATTGTGTCATGTACTGATCACACGTCCACATGGTAGCATGATGCAAGCCATGCTTGTGTCGACATGCTTTAATGCGCAGTAAAAGCAAGTGCAATATATACTCCCTCCGTCCCAAAATAGATGTCATTCTCACTTCCGGAGAAGTCAATATTTTTAAAATACCAGCAATTATATATTAAAATATATAAATATTTATGCTAAGTAATTAGTATCATTGGAAAGATCTTTAAGTCTAGTTTTTTAACAAATTTATTTGGAGACGAAAATGTTGCACGTTTTTTTACAAATCTAGTCAAAGTTGAGAAAGTTTGACCGGCACACATCCCATAACGTCATCTAATATGGGACGGAGGGAGTAGCTGGCTGTAACTATGTTGAACGATGAGATGGAGGAAAGAGAATGAGAGAGAAGGAATCGGTCAGATGTAAGCTTAGTCAGTTTAGACACAAAAACTAAGAAACTTTGCAAGAGAGACAAATGAGTAATGTGATAGATGTGAAGAGCTAACTATTATCTAAATAGACTGAGAGGTAAGCTGCAAAGACATAAAGCTAGTAGCAGGCTGTATTATTCCTCTAATGTACTTAGGCCACAAACACTACTACGAAAAACATTTTACAAGGCGGCGATATTTTATTAACCAAGGCGTTTGTAAAATCCATCCATCTCTGTTAATGTGTGGGATTAACCAAGATGATTTTTTATTAACCGAGACAGTCATAACCAACCGTCTTGCAAAATCAATTTATGAAGATGGTAGAAAATAATCGCCTCCTAAAATTTATTAATACAGCTGGGTCTTTCTCGATTAATCATAGTCGAGCCCATTAGCAAGAAAATTCCAAACCAGCTCAATATCACCTCCTGAGTATATACATATGGTGACCTAGTGTTTCAATCTCTCCCTCTCTCTCAATCTCGTCTCTCCCTCTCTCCGGTCCCCCTTGGCACTGCCTCTCCCTTGTGCACCCCTCCCTCTCCCTCTCTCACTCAGTCACACCCACATCTCTTCCTCTCTCTCGGTTGAACACCTCTCTCTCTCTCTCATGAAACCTAGCTCCATCGCTCGCCCCTCTCTCACTTCCACTCCGTCTCTCTCCCTCAGCGGCCACGGCGTGGCCCATTCCCGGTGGTGCATGAGGCAGCCATGGCGGAGGGCGCTACCTCCTCTCTCCACGGTTGGGCCTTCAGTGGCCGATCTGGCAAGGACACAGCATCGTTCCTCTTGGCCCACGCATTTCATACCCACTAAGCAATAAAGTCTTCTAAAACTCAACTCACATGCTCTATTTGGCAACTATGGTTGGATCTGGCTTCGACTATCTCTTCAACTCTCCCGGCGCCTCAACATGCACTAGCTTATCATACTAGTATAGTGCCTGTGCTAACGCTACAACAATATTTTGTGATATACATCAAATCAAAACAATCAAAAGACAATAAAACTTCTTGTCACGCTATTTACCAAGTCATCGCCATAACAAAAAGTCTTTAAAACCAAAGTATTTTTCTAAACAAACTAAAATATGGTTGAATTCATGCCATGTTCGAATTCAACATGGAACTGCCTCCTACCACTCTATCTCTTACTAAAACTAAAACCCTGACTCTCCATCATCCCTTTGAAAAGCATATTCCCAAATTAATTTGGTGCACTTCATTTTATTTAGATGCATGAGTGCTTGAAGTTGTTTGTCTTTTATTTAAAGTTTTGTCAGAGGTAAAAGTTTTGTTTCAGTCTGGTTTATAGTTTGTCCATAAAAGTAAAAGAAAAAAATCCATTTCCCTCATAACCAGGCAAACGTGTCTCCATCACAGGCCCAACTCCCACTCCACCTTTCCTTCTCCCTTGTACCCCACTACGCCTGCTCCTTTCTGCAGCCTGTTGACGTCGAATTCGGTTCGTGCCAACACACCGGTAGGGCTTTGGACGCCCAAAGAGGTTGTAGATCAACCTGCAACACAGCAACAACGTAGCGTAACCGGCAAAACCGATCTAGAGATCGATGGAGCCGATGTGGAGCTTGTTGATGGCTGAAAACGCTCCCGAACCACCTCCAAAAGGATCCGTCAGGAGGAAGCACGTGGAGATTGCCCTAGGACCAGCAAGGCCGCCTAGAACGCCGGCTAAATTCGTGGAGAATCGAGCCGAACAGCAGGGTAGAGGTGAAACCACCAAAACCTACGTTGTAGATGTGTTTTTTGACGATTGGATAGATGGGAACTCAATCGGCCATGATCCTCTCATATATATAGAGGGGGTGGTCTTATCCCAGTAGGAAACCCCTCCAATACTTATTTTCCAAGTTTCCCACGAGTTTGGGGGAGTTCGGGTCGTAACAGGAAAGTCCAGATCCGAACTGACGAGGTCTACCGGAACTTCCGGTCGAACCTCCGGTCTCGGACCGGAACTTCCGGTCTTGGACCGGAACTTCCGGTCATAGACCGGAAATTCCCGGAGCTCCGGGGGCGCGTAGGCCGGAACTTCTGGTCACGGACCGGAAGTTAGACCGGAAGTTCCGGTATCGGACCGGAAGTTCCTGTCAGCACCACAGTATTTTCTCGGGGCCATAACTTCTTCATCCGATCTTCAAATCGGGCATTCCATATATGATTTTTGACCATCTCGACGAGAGGAACGCAATGGTGAGATCAAATCAATATTTTGACAACTTTATAAAATAGACAATTTTGGTTGTCAACACATGCCCCCCCTGCTTCGGTGAATGATGCATGAACCGAAAATACAATTTAAAACCAAATAGCGGCGATACCCATCTCATCGGCTATCTAGTGACTAAGGGCGATGTATACATCGGCCATTTTGTTCTAAGGGCGATACATGTATCGGCCATTATTTAGAAAGCACTTAGACTTCTTGCCAAACACTTGGAGAATACTCTTTCAAGTATCTTGCGTTTATAAACGTCGGCCTAGGCAATGAAGCCACCCGACCAACCTTTTCCAATTGGCTGGCCAACGTTTAGCATTACTAATTACATGATAATATTGAGCCGATTATCAATCGGCTTCAATGACACAGGCACAAATCCTTCCTTAGTAACACTAATGAACTAAAAATCAAAAAGATCTCTACTAGAAAGAGAAGCAATACCATCATGCCCCCCCGAGCGATGGAGCATCGGCTGTAGCTACATAAGCCGATGAATCCACATGTACCACCTCAATCTCATCGCCGAGCCATTGAATGAGACATTGATGCAAGCTAAAAGGAACACAACTATTGGCATGAATCCAATCACGCCCAAGTATCAAGTTATAGCTACCTTGGACGTCGGTGATGAAGAAAGCTGAGTTTTGCTCCCAACAGTAAGCTCCATGGAAGCAACACCTCTAGTCGGAATAGGAGCTCCACCTCCAACACCAGTGATGGTCATGTTGGTCTTGATCAACTCCTCGTCAGTGCCGCCAAGCTTCTTGTAAAGCATATATGGCATCAAGTTCACAATCGCCCCGCTATCCACCACATGCTGTGAACAGGTGTGCCATTGATGTGGCCCTTCAAGTGCAGCGTCTTGAGATGGTTGACGGAATCTTTAGGCTTCTAAAACACAGCACTTTGCGTGGCAAAGTTGAATTCCGTCGCCGTCGAATCATCCCCAACGATATAGTAATCTGAAGACAAATAAATAACATTAACCTCTGCTCTTTCCGGCGAAGGCTCATAGTCCACCATCTCCTCATCAGGAGCCTCTGGAACCTCAATACCAACCAATGCAGCAATGGTGGAGGCAAAGTCATTGGAAGGTGCATCAGAGATCTCTGGAGCCGTGGGAGTCGGCTCAACCGACTAAAAAGTCGGCTTGGCTGACTCTGGACTCTCCAGAGCAGCAGTCACAGTAGGAACCGGCTTAGCCGACTCAAAAGTCGGCTTAACTGGCTTGCCTTCCTCTAGCACAGATGCTGAAATAGCCGGCTGAGAGTTGCTAGCCAATTTGCTTTGATTCGTCGATTGATTTGACTTGAAGATTTCCTCCCTCATCTTTTCTAGCTTCTCTCTCTTTTGCTGCTTGTGCCTTGCTCACTGCAATTTGCGCCTTTGAGTTTTATCCAATCCGGGAGGACACCACTTAGGTTGATTGTATTTAGGATCCACCTCAGCTTTCTTCTTCCTCTCAATTTCAACAACAGCACTTGTCGTTTCAACTTGATTTGTTACTGAAGCTAGATTCTCAATCACAATCAGCTCATCATCCTTTATAACTGGAATTTCTGTATAGCCAATTACAATAGATGGAAGAGAATTAGTTTTTGGCATAGGAGCTTCAAACATCTTCTCATCCCTATTAGGCACATCAAACTGCTGCATTGGCACCTTTCCTGTTTCCTGTGGGGTCACAGTTCTTGATGTAATTAAACGATCTTGATTACCAACGGTAGAGCTCGATTGACCGAAGTTCAATCGGCTAAACACAGATGGTTTGGCATAAGGAGCAGCAGGCACTCCCCATCCTTGTTGTTGCATCATGGGCACTTGTGGAGGATATGGCACCCAAACTCCATAAGGTCCCCACTGTGGCGTAACAGGTGGTGGAATCGGAGGACCCCAACGAGACACATGAGGAGCAACTCTTTGTGACGGCGTTGATGCGGATGTCACAACCAATTGTTTTGCTTTCTCATCTTCTCGCTTTGGTGGAGTAGATTCTCTTTTTTTAACGGCCAATTCTAAGAATCGGCCTTTTGCTCTTTATACTTAGCCATCAACCGATCAAAGGTACATTGCTTCTTGACAAACTTGCCCTTGTTTTTCTCCACATTAGTCTTCCAAGTACCAATCTCCGGCCTTTGCGGAACGAACGTGCGCAAAGTCTTGACCTTGGCCTTGAGTGTCGCTGCCGGCCGCGGATCCAAATTAGTCGGTTGGCCAGCTGCAGGAGGGGCCAAGTCAGCTTGGCTGACTCCGTGATTCGGCCTAGCCGGCCTGTGCTGTGCCGCCGCCGCTTCAAATGATCTTTGCTTGCTCAAATATTTATTTGACCCGGCAGTGATCCTGAGCTTGTTCCTGCCCTCTTCATCCTTCTCGAACACCACCTTGTGCCCTGAATTCACATTAGCATTCGGTGCTACACGTGGGTCGTCAATAATCACATTCTTGCCTTAGGCTTTATCGGCTTGCTCTGGACGAATCAAAACAGCGAGATTCCCTTTCTCCACCACATAGGCAGGAAAAGGAGTCTTGTCAACCTGCATCTCAGTAAGACTCAATCATCTCTCATTAAGGGTCAATTGGACCTATCGACGGAAAACATTACAATCATTAGTGGCATGAGAAAAAAAATTATAGAATTTGCAATATGCTCTCCTCTTTAACTCGTCAGCTGAAGGTAATGTATAATTAATTTTAAGGTAACCGAATTTCAATAATTCATCAAAGATTCAGTCACATTTAGAGAAATCAAAGGTAAACTTCATTTCCTCATTCCGATTTTTTTGAATCGGCTTGAGAGAAGGGCAAGTAACATGTTTATTCTCTGCTGGCCACCTAATTTCAGCGGCCATACACTCTCCACTTTCATCACCTGAACCATCTGAAAAAACATTAAAAGCATGTGTGTTCGAACGATGTGTCTTGTATGTATCATGAGAGTCTTTAAGGCGCGATTCCCAGAAAATGGCCCTCTCAACAAGATAATTGAAGCTGGTAAATTGTACATTCTCTAACTTATCTCTAAGTCTAGAATGTAAACCATTAAAGCATATATCAACCAGATCTCTTTTAGAAATATTCAAGTAAAAGCATTTGTTTTTTATCTCCCTAGCTCTATTAAAGAAGTCTAGGACAGCTTCATCACGCATTTGCCTAACAGCGGTAAGATGTGATAATCTAGTTTCTTGGGTGCTAGTGTAAAAATGACTATGAAATTTCTCTTCTAATTCAGCCCAAGAACTAATACACAAAGGTGGTAAAGATATAAACCAAGAGAAAGCAGTGCCAGTTAAAGATAAAGGAAAATTACGAATTTTCATGTACTCTAGAGCACTAGCTTCTCCTAATTGAGCAAGATACATACTTACATGCTCCATGGTTGTTTTACTACCACTACCATTAAACTTTTGAAAGTCAGGTACCTTCCAATCGTTAGGATTTTTCATGTAGTCAATCGCTTGAAGGATACGTTTTGGTGTACATGTTCTTAGCCATTTTAAGATGAACACCTAGACTTTCTTCAAGAGACTTAGTAAAATCCTCTCTAAATCGATTCAAAACATCATTGAAATCGGTAGAGGAAGAATTTTGCATCCTCTCAAGCATGGGATTCCTACTAGGAGACTTCGTTAGGTTTGGTAAAATATTACCACCCTCCGAAGCTCTTGATGCTCCATAATCGGTTCGTAATTGAGCCGATTTTTGAGCACCACCTGCTGCACTTGTACTAACATGACTGGTTCCATCAGCAAAAGAAACCGAAAGACTCGATCTTAATTTGCTAGCATCATTAATAGATGTTTGATTTTTAAAGAAACCTTGAGGCATGCCAAATTTAGGTTGTTGCAAGTCACCCGATTGATTAGAATCGGTTGTCTTACCCTCTAATTTATCTAATCTAGTCTCAAGTAAGCCATGTGAATGTTGTATAGCTTGTGTAAGAGAAGTATTTTGATCTAACAAACATCTTGGCAATATCGGCATGCGAAATTGGAACATCATCATACTTAGGGGGATCGTCAAGTTTTTACCTCATTAGTCGATGGTGAAGTTCCTAAGATTTCAGCAACACTTGGCTCCTTGAACTGCGTGACCTTTTCATGACGGTCCTTAGAACACCCTTTTAAAAAGGCCTTCATAAGTTCATCCATCTTAGCTTGTAGTTGGGCCTTCAGTTCTGGAGATAGCTGCTCCGTAGATGTGGGATTGATGACGTTGTCACTATGAACTTCGCTTGAGTTCTTCGTTGCATCACCATCTGAACCCATATCGCCGGTAGATGGAAAATTCAATTTACGCTTTGGTTTCCTCAGCGGAGTCGCCAAAAAGTGTGTTGACGTCGAATCCGGTCCGTGCCAACACACCGGTAGGGCTTTGGACGCCCAAAGAGGTTGTAGATCAACCTGCAACGCAGCAACAATGTAGCGTAACCGGCAAAACCGATCTAGAGATCAATGGAGCCGATGTGGAGCTCATTGATGGCTGAAAACGCTCCCGAACCACCTCCGGAAGGATCCGTCAGGAGGAAGCACGTGGAGATTGCCCTAGGACCAGCAAGGCTGCCTAGAACGCCGACTAAATTCGTGGAGAATCGAGCCGAACAGCAGGGTAGACGTGAAACGGCCAAAACCTATGTTGTAGATGTGTTTTTTGACGATTGGATAGATGGGAACTCAATCGGCCATGATCCTCTCATATATATAGAGGGGGGTGGTCTTATCCTAGTAGGAAACCACTCCAATACTTATTTTCTAAGTTTCCCACGAGTTTGGGGGAGTTCGGGTCGTAACCGAAAAGTCTAGATCCGAACTGACGAGGTCTACCGAAACTTCTGGTCGAACCTCCGGTCTCGGACCGAAACTTCCGGTCATAGACCGGAAGTTCCCAGAGCTCCGGGGGCGCGCAGGCCGGAACTTCTAGTCACGGACCGGAAGTTGGACCGGAAGTTCCGGTCTCGGACCGGAAGTTCCTGTCAGCACCACAGTATTTTCCCGGGGCCATAACTTCTTCATCCGATCTCCAAATCGGGCATTCCATATATGATTTTTGACCATCTCGACGAGAGGAACGCAATGGTGAGATCAAATCAATATTTTGACAACTTTATAAAATGGACAATTTTGGTTGTCAACACAGCCCAAGCAACCTCTTTCCCGCTTTTTAATGCTGATGGATTATGTTCTGTCCCACTATTTTTACCTCATGTAATAATGAAATACATTTCTTGCAATAATTTCTAGCCCGACTACTACTCCCTCCTCTCTCGCCTGGACCGAAGGGCCGAAGACCCACACAACCACCTCCACCCTCCCTTCCCCGCTATGGGCCAGGATGTGGCCCAATTAACAGCCTACGCCGGCCTGCTTCCCTACCTCTCCCCCCCCCTCTCTCACTGCCGATAGGCCTCGCCCGTTAGCCTCACCCTCCTCATCCTCTTTTTCCTCCCGAAGGGAAAACTACTGCCGCCACCTATTCAACACGTGCACTCTGGGGGCCCAGCTCTGGCACCCCTGCTTTGCTCCAACGGTCATACGCATCCGCGCCTTCATCGTGTCCCATGGTCGTCGCCATTGCGCTTCACCCCACATCCACTCACGACCACTCCTCCCTCCCGCATAGTTGTGCCCAGTACCGACACAACTGTGCCCAAAGGCCGATGCGTGCTTATGTGTTGGTGACGACGGCAACACCCTAAGCAGCCACACCCCAACTGGTCAATGCACAAGCTAGCGCTCTCCCACAAGCGTTGAAGAAGAAACAAAATAAAAGGAAATCAAAAATAAACTCACACAGCACACCCCACATGAACCCAACACACGCAAGCACACACCTAGAGATGGCAACGGGGAATTCTCTATCAAGATAGCTCCCCATCCCCATCTCTGCAAGAAAGAAATTCCCACGTACCCGTCTTCATCCCCGTGAACTGTCTCTGGGCCCGTGCAGGTAATATTTCCACACGGGTTTCTCATCCCCCAGTTAAGTTTTGCCAAAAAAACCCTAGCTCCCTTCTCATAAAATCCAAGGAAACTTCAAAGTATACAATAAACAATAGGTTAAAATAAAGTAATAGGTCACGAAACTACAAATTTTCTTGGCTCGCCTTGTGTAACTCACACACGAAAACTTGACATGGTGCTTATTAGGAAAGAGGATGCGTGCAGGTGCTTGAGCAAAAATCAAGAGAAAATTTCCTATTTGACACCAGAAATAATGCTCCTTTCCTATTTGACATCTAAACTGAAATTCTTTCCTATATGTCCTCCACTCGAGTTTTGGTTTCCAATTTAACATTTCCGTTAATTAGTTTAGACTGCTAACAGTGTTAAGTCCACTAGTACAGAAAAACTTTTTACAGGCGGTTCCAGAGGCCATTTTACTGGTGTTTTGGCCCACCGCCTGTGCAAGAGCCTAGTGAAAATGTTGCATTTTCACTGGCAGTTGCTTGAAAACCGCCTGTGGAAATCCATTTTCACAGGCGGTTCACATAAGCAACCGCCGGTGAAAATGGCATTTCCACCAGTGGTTCACATAAGGAACCGCCCGTGGAAATGGCATTTCCACTAGCGGTTTCATTAGGTGAACCGCCAGTGGAAAGTATTCCCGCCAAAATTCATTTGAATTTTCATTTTTTGAATTGCCGCCCTCTCTGTCCCCCTCCCTCACTCCTCTTTCCCTCCCTCCCTCCCTCGTCTCTCCCACCTCATCTTCCTCCCTTCTCCCCCCCTCTCTTTCTCTCTTACTATGATCGATACAAAGGCTATTTAATTATGAGAAATACATCAACCAAAAGTAATTATACCATACAATACTTATATACATATATACATCATTATCAATTTAATTACATCATACATTGTATACATCAAAATTGTTTTCTGGCCACCATATGATAATAAAAATTTACAATGTAGAGGAATCTAATAATTATTTTGACTTAATTTCAGAGCGCTAATGTCTCTTAGCGCTCTGAACTCTGGCCTCGCTAAGTGGCTTTCTGGGTGGTGATATTTTCCCTCCGTAGAAATAATTTCTCTCAAGATAAATGAGCAGAGATCCTCAATTATTTCGTACAGAGTTAGGTCGTCGAAGGTTTCGGACTCCGATTTTTGATACGCCTGAAAAGGAAGTTTGTAAACATTATATATATTTCCATGTGTCTACGTAAATTTGCATTGTTAACGATATAAATACAAACATTACTATTAGTGGTACCTTATTAGGGTTTCTGATGTACCGTCCGGCCGTTCTCATGAACTCGCATGCGTAGAATCCACAGTGCAGCGAACCGCTTGGTTGCTTGTGGCACTACATAAATTGCATATAGTTATTTACTTGTAATAACATCTTATATATGTAACATGCATGATATTGATTCATAAATTTACGTACCGGCCAGTTGTGAAAAAATCTTATTTCCTCCCCCGCCATGGACTCATCAAATATTCGACCTCTTAGTTTATAGAATCCCCAACATCTATGATCTCAAAAAGAATAAGTTAGCAGCAATCTTAAACTCTCATCGATTAAAAGATGCATGCTATATTTTGTCGGCTTACCGTTCTAAAATGGTTTGGAATTTTGCATATCTTTCACATGCGTAGTTGGCGGAGTCAAAGACCAGCACCCTTCCACCCCTAGGATAAATAAAGAAGCATGTCTAGTGGTCACTGCACACGATCGAAACCGAGTTGTTATGCATTTATATAAACCGATACTTAAGCTGATGTATGGATATGAACACATACTTACCTAAAGTTATAAGGAGCAACTACGACATCCCTGTGTTTGTACTGGAGTAATGCATGGCCTATGTAGGTGGCGTATTTAGTCTCATGATCCTTCTCCAGATCTGCTATTCTCTTTGCAGCGTCTTTCTTTGATAACCCCTTCAATTTATCGCTGTCGTGACCAATTCGTCGGAAGGTGTGCTCATTCTCGCATATTTTTTTGGGCTTAGGTACCCGGCCCATTTGAATTTATTCTTATTTGGTCCAGGACCGTATATGAACTCATCTTGAGCATATTGCATTCTGCAAGGCATAAGTGCATGTTGGAAATTTAATCTTAGTAGAAGTCAATAATAATAAACGAAGTTCATGTTAGTACGAGAGGTACACTTACAATGCAAATAGCGTGACGAGCTGAACGTCGAGCCGCTTAAGGTTCATCATCAACCATATGTCCTCAAAAGTAATGAAAGCCGTATTTCGTCCACTTTTGAAAGCAGCTGGTGGTATGTTTACTTGGATTGCGTTGATCCCGACTTGAGCTGCTTGCATGTACCAGTCATGAAGTCTTTTTATACCAGGCGGGAGCTTTTGGAGTCATTCCCAAATCAGTAGAGGCCTACCGGGTACATAATTATCAGGGATATCTTGATAGTCATCCCATGTTGGTCTCACTATCTTTAGTGCTCGGATCTTTGCTGCTTCTACTGCCTTCTCTTGCTTAGCTAAGTCCACGGTACTTGACTTGCGAGAAAGCGCAATCCTTTCCAAAAATTCGGCAGTGCCAGCTGTTTTTTTTTCATCGGCTCATATGGGGAAACCAATTTGGAAATAGAAAATTTTCTCTTCTTGGTGGGTTTTTCTTGGGTCTTCTTTGGTGGCGGCGGTGGTGTCCAAGGCGATGCTTCCATGTCTTGAGGTGGTGGGGACGAAGCAGGCTCAAGGATTGGTGTAGTTGTTTGTGGCGGAGATCCTGCTGGTTTCGATGTTGACGGTGGGGTTCTTAAAGGATCGGCAGCAGGGGGTAATGGTGGGTTTGGATACTGTTGACGGTCGAGATCAGTGTTGACTCCTCGAGTTTTACTGGCGGGGGCTTCGTGGAAGGTGGTGGCTGGGTCAACTGGACATCTCTTCGAGGCCATAGGATGAAATTATGAATAGCCAGGCCGAGTGTCTCAATACCCTCGGGACCAAAAATTTCTAGCATGTCATCCTCGTAGCCTGGGACGACCATCACCACTTCTACCCTACAGTACTCTTCTGGTATAGGATCACCATGGTAGTCACGTCCGGGGATCGCAAAGCCTGTGGCTACCTCCCTTGTACGTTGATGCTTCATACCATATCGTATGAGCATTTTGCAAGGTGTCGGCCCATTGATGTCATCCACAGGGTAGCGGTGTGTGTTTTCCATAGACCCCACACTACTTGGAAAGGGAGGAGATTGAGTGGGCATGCCATGAATCATCTCCTGAGCTCCAGGCATGGGTTGCGCTGGAACGAGCTACATCTGTGGGCCTTGTGTGCTCATCTGCTGAATAGACACTGCACTAGCTAACTTCTGCACTAGCTGTGGATCAGGATTTGCTAGAAAATCTGACATCATATTTTAGAATTTTTCTTTAGCCTTTTCCTCAAAAAAATGCTACATGTCTTCCTTATATTGATCTCGTTTCTTATACATGCCCACCCACTCCTCACCAAATCCTTCTTTCCATCCCGTCTTTCAGGAGATGCCTCGTACACGCCCAGGATGCTCAGGGTTGCCCAGTCCAATACTCAGGATGTCTCTCTCTTTATGGCTTTAGTTTCCCTTGTTTGACCTCCACTGCTAGCTCCAATATCTTATCAACTGGGGCTGTGATGTCTAAGGGACAGTTCACACCGGTAGCAGTTTGTTTTGTTCCTCTACCTCTAAGCCAATTTGCCGTTCTCTCAACAACTTCCTTTAATAACATGGAAACCCCTTGTTTCTTTAGCTCCTCCTCCTCTGCCCACCATTTCAGAATTTGTTTCTTGTAACCACCGGTGTCAAGGTGATTGTGGTATTTGTTCTTCCTTGCTAGTGCTGAAGCAGCTTCACTCTTGGCTTTGGCAGCTGGGTGATTCTTCTGCGCCTTGAATATCTCCCACTGCGCTGGTGTGATCTTATACTTGCTCGTTGGGTGGTACCCATGCTTGAGAATACTTGGTATTCATCTCAGATCTATAGTTGTGGAATAATGTTGCAATCTGTTTGAAAAAATACTCCTTAGCAAGTTTGTCCGTCCCCGTAGGGTAGACAAACCTTTCTACAAATTTCTTCCATAGCTCTTTCCTTGTATCCGCATCCACATCCTTCCACCTAGGGATTGTGATGTCCAATTTATCCCTGACCAGAAAACCAATTGCATTCCGTATCTTGGCAGCCACCTCATCAGACACTAGAGGCTCTCCTTTTGGGCCGATGCTAGGAACTATATATATCTTCTTTGGCCACTTGTTTGTTCCTCGGTCACCACATTTCTGGTCACTCTGTTTCCTTTTTCTTGATTTGGAGGTGGTTGTCTCAGTCGTTTCTAGTGCTTCGTTGTGAGGCACGTCTTCTTCTTCCGCAAGAATGTCCCGTATTTGAGACAAAACCTCCTGGCCGAAGGAATTCAAGAGTGTAAGGATCATTATGAGTATAATACTATGAAGAGAAGTATTGGTTTTTATGTACTAAGTATACCTCATCATACGGATCATAATCTGGGTCAACACTTTTATCGCGTTGTCTATCTATGCTAGGGCATGGATCACTTCGATTGCCGTCATCTTCCTCTTCTTCCAACATGTCACCATGGAAATCTTCTTCTTGTCCTTCTTGTTCCAGGGGTGTGTGAGTCTTAGTGGGTGACTCTGCACGCTACTCTTCTTGTTCTAGAGGATTTATAGTTCTATGCATGGCAATAACTATGTTAGTTACTTTGATTGGGTTCTATGTTAAAAAAAGTGCAAGGCTTCGTAATGCCGTGAAACTCACCGTGCCTCCGAGGGTGTGTGAGTCTTAGTGGGTGACGCTGCACGCTGCTCATCTACCTGATGGTCTTTAGATTTTGAAGACGTCATTTTCTCGATAACTTCAAATATAACAAGTCAATAACACTAAGTCATTAGCAATAAGTCATTAACATGCTAAATGCTTCTGACTAGGTCACTAAGTCATTAGGAAATAACACTAAGAAAATAATACTAAGTCACTAACACTATAACACTAAGTCACTAAGTCAATACCACTAAGTCATTAAGTCATTAGCAATAAGTCACTAACACTAAGTCAATAACACTAAGTCATTAGAAAATAACACTAAGTCATTAACACTAAGTCACCGACACTATAACACTAAGTCATTAACACTATAACACTAAGTCACTAAGTCAATACCACTAAGTCATTAAGTCACTAACACTAAGTAAGTCATTAAGTCACTAACACTAAGTCATTAAGTCACTAACACTAAGTCATTAACACTATGCCATTAGGTAATAACACTTAGGAAATAACACTAACTCATTATGAAATAACACTAAGTCATTAGGAAATAACACTAAGTCATTAGGAAATAACACTAACTCATTATGAAATAACACTAAGTCATTATGAAATAACACTAAGTCATTAAGTGATAACACTAAGTCATTATGAAATAACACTAAGTAACTAACACTAAGTCATTAACACTATGCCATTAGGTAATAACACTTAGGAAATAACACTAAGTTATTATGAAATAATACTAAGTCACTAGCACTAAGTCATTAGGAAATAACACTAACTCATTATGAAACAACACTAAGTCATTATAAAATAACAATAATTCATTAGGAAATATGTACACGTGATTCGCTGGCACGATGAGAAGACGGTGGCGGGGAACGATGAGAAGACGGTGGCACGATGATTCGCTGGCGGGTATCATGAAGGTGACTGTCAATTAATGGAGCGAGGATATAATTTAAAAGCTACCCCGAGCGAGGATATAATTGATACAATATAAATTGAAAATGCTAAGACATTAAGGTATTTAGAAAATGCCACATACAATATATTACATTTAATATTTATTAGTTTTACTAATTAATAGAATTACTTAATACAATTAATAAAATTATTATTTTCTAATTTTTATAATTAGAAGAAACAATTGCTAACAATTATTACTAATTAATACAAATAATAATTACTAATTTTATTTAATAGTAATACTTAGTACAATTAATATTTACTAATTTTACTAATTAGAAGAAACAATTGCTAACAATTATTACTAATTAATACAAATAATATTTAATAGTTTTACTAATTAATAGAATTACTTACTTAATACAATTAATAAAATTATTCTTTTCTAATTTTTATAATTACAAGAAACAATTGCTAACAATTATTAAATGAAAAACAAAAAAGGCCATTTGTTGGGCCTTTTGGGCCCAACAAAGGCCCAATTAGCTAAGGCAAGCAGTCGGGTGCGCGGGCGCTGCCCTAGGCACAAGCGGGCGCCCTTCCAGCGCGCCGCGGATTTCGGCGCCGCCCAAAGACACCGGCCGGACCCGGGGTTGCTCCGGACCGGCGCCACGAGAGGTCGTGCTCACCGGGCGCACGCGGATGGGGTGCGGCGCCGGGCGGGCGGTTTTCTTCGGCCGCCTGCAGGCGTCCGGCGTGGATGAGGCGGCGCTAAGCTCCGGCCGAGGAGGGGAAGGCTCGGCGGGGGCGGCGGTCTCTGGCGGGGGCGCCGGCCCAGCCGGCGGTGCTCGTGGCCGTCGATTAGCGGCGCATGCTCCGTGGAATCTGGCGGCAACGGCAATGATTTGAAAAAGCTCGCCCACCAGACTTATGAAAAGATTTGAAAAAGCTCGCCCACCAGACTTATGAAAATTTCAAGTCTGGTGGGCCGGTATATATAGGGGCAGCATTTCTACAGGCGGGTTAATGCAGGACAACCGCTAGTGGAAATGATTTCCACCGGCGGTTCACTAAGACCACCGCTTTGTAGAAATGATTTCCACTAGCGGTTGTCTTAGTCCACCGCCTTTGGAAATATTTTTTCCCTTAATCAATTTCTTTTCGGTATGGCATTAACTTTAACTAAGCTTATTTCTTTTAGGTTAATTCTTTAGGTTATTTCTTTTATAGTTATTTCTTCTATTTATTTGTTCTAGTTATTTTTTTATCTTGTTTCTTTAAGGCAATTTCTTGTAGGTTATTTTGATTTAGGTTATTGCTTGTAGACCTTAATAATAAGAAGAGCAATTTCTTTAGGTTATTTCTTTTATGGTTATTTCTTCTATTTATTTGTTCTGGTTATTTTTTTATCTTATTTCTTTAAGGCAATTTTCTTGTAGGTTATTTAGCTTTAGATTATTGCTTGTAGACTTATTTGTTTTTGCTTGTAGAAAGAAAGGGACTTAAACAATTAGAAAGAAAAAGGTTATTTGTTTACAATTTTTCTTTTAGTCTATTTGTATATTTCTTTTATACTATTGACATCAACAAGTAGAAAGAAAAGGACTTAAAGAAGTAGGTTATTTCTTTTATGCTAATTCTTTGATGTTATTTCTTGAAGTATATTTTTTGTAGGTTATTTCTTTTAGTATATTTCTTTTAGGTTCTTCTTTTAGTATATTACTTTTATATTATTTCTTGTAGTTTCTTTTAGGTTAATTCTTTAGGTTCTTTTTTATAGGTTAATTCTTTTTAGTATATTACTTTTAGGTTATTATTGTAGGCTTTTTCTTTTAATATATTCCTTGTAGGTTATACTAAAAGAAAAATACATATAAGTACAAATTGAAAGAAAATGATTTAAACAAATAGAAAAGGAATACATATTTCTTTAGGATATTTGTTTTAATATATTCCTTTTAGTATAATTTTTGTAGGCTATTTATGGTTGGTAAATACCAAGAGAGTAGAAAGAAAAGGACTTAAAGAAGTAGAATGAAAATGACTTAAAGAAGTAGAAAGAAAAGGACTTAAATTAATTCAAGAGCAATACCAAGAGAGACAAATTATAACTAATAATTATTACACATGACATTGACTAATATTTAACTAATATAAAATCTAACTAGCCAGACTCTTGTTCTACCTTCTCTATCATGGCGCACCTATGACAATGAATTTTTGGGGATGCTACGCTCAACATTCTTTATCTTTAAAGGATGATCTTCAAAGAGAGACATGTGCCCGAAATGGTTGAAGTCATCTAGGTCAATTACACCATCAACTTCTAAACCTTGCTGCTTTCCAGGAAGAACAATATGCTTGGTCTTGTCGCTACTTTTCTTCTCTTTCTTAGAAAGGATCTGTTCGGCATAGAAGGCCTGTGCAGCATGAATAGCAAGGATCCAAGGATCATCCTTGTAGCCTACTTTACTTAGATCAAGAACTCTCAGGCCATAGTTGTCCACTGTGACATGTTTGTCATCAACCCATTGACATCGAAACACAGGCGTCTTAAATGAATCATAGTCTAGTTTCCATATCTCCTCAATGAAGCCAAAGTATGTAGCATTTTCATCTGAATCATCTATGGCCTCGCAATGAACACCACTGTTTTGCGCCATGCTCTTTTTGTCCCTAGAGGTGGTACAAAATGTGAAGCCACTAATGTCATAGGTCTGCCATAATATGACTTGTCGAGATGGTCTAGCTGCCAACCTCTTGATAGTTTGTTGCTTAATTGTTTCTCTATTTGGAATGTTCTACTCTATTAGCCATGAAGTGAATCGACGCTTGTGTTCCTTTGATAGCCAGTCCTCTATTTGCCTAGGGTTTTGATCGCTTAGCTCTTCTATGTGTTGTGTGATCAGAGGCTCCATTATCGAGAGCTAATGCATGATGCTATGATGCGCCTCGAGGACTATACTATAGTCTAAAGGGATGAATGATTTCCGGCCCATCCTGCCACACCCATGTAGTCTGCCCTCATATTGGGACAGAGGCAAACCTATTGCAATCTGGTCTTTTAGGAAATTGTTGCAGAATGGACCTCCGGAATTAATGGCCTCTTCGGTAGTGTATTCCTCTATCATGGATGCCTCAGGATGAGCACGAGTGGATACATACCCATTCAGTATTGACATGAAACGTTCATATGTCCACATTTCATGCAAGTACATGGGACCCAATGCCTGTATTTGTGGCACCAAATGCACAACAAGGTGTACCATTATATCGAAGAAAGATGGTGGGAAACACATCTCAAGCTGTGACACTGTCTCAACCATGAATTTCTGAAGAGACTCCAACTGCTCTCGATCAATTACCTTCTGTGATATCTCGTTAAAAAAGAAGTATAACCGTGTGATTGCCATCTTTAAGAACACCGGGCTTATAGCCCTGATGGCAATAGGGAGAAAGGTTATCAACATCACATGGCAATCATGTGAGTTGTAGTTGGTGAGTGTAAGATCCTTTATTGACACAATGCTCTTAATGTTAGAGTAAAATCTAGCTGAAACTTTCAATTTCTTCAACCAAACACACATTGCATGTTTCTCATCCGTAGTCAGGTTGTAGCTTGCTGCCGGGAGGTGGTACTTTCTGTTATCTAGCAAAACCGGATGAAGTTCTGGTTTTATCTTCAAATTGACTAGGTCCTGACGTGAACTCAATCCTTCCTTTGTCTTACCCTTTATGTCTAGTAAGGTACCAATTAGGCTTTCAAACACATTCTTCTGAATGTGCATACCATCGACCGCGTGCCGTATATCAAACTCTTTCCAATATGGCAAATACTTGAAGAAAATTGACATCTTCTTGAATGTAGCCCCAGGAGCTGGCTTCACATCCTTTCTTGCTTTTCCATCTTTTGTCTTTTTGCCAAATACAAACATGATGTTCTTAACTATCTTGTACACTCTATGACCTTAACTGTTACCTGATGGAGCAGTGGACCTTGTTTCGTCATGATTGTCAAAGTATCTATCCATCTTTCATAAGCAGTACCTATGTCCTTTCGATAAGAAACGCCTGTATCTCATGTATACTATCTTGTTGGAGGCACTGAGGGACACGTAAAAGGTTTCATCCATACATACTATACAACCGATCTTACCCTTGAACTGTCCTGACAATACAAAGAGAGCTGGGTAATCATTGATCATAACAAAAATAATTGCTCTTAGTGTGAATAACTCTTTTCAGTATTCGTCCAACATGGCGACACATGTACCCACAATATTCTTATTTCCTCCATTAATGGCTCTAAGAATACATCCATGTCAACATCAGGGTTGTGTAGGTCTAGAAATAAGAATGGTCAGTAAGAGGTATTTGCGCTTCTGCAACAAGTGTGGAGGGAGGTTATAGATAGTGAGGAGCACCGACCTTGTGCTATGCGTGCTGCTCCTTTCGGTGAAGGGATTTATTCCGTCAGTACATAGTGCGAACTGAACATTTCTTATCTCCTTAGCAAATTCTAGGTGGTCAGCATTGAATTTTTGCCATTGCTTCCCATCGGCAGGATGTTGAAGCTTTCCATCTACTTTGTGCTTGTCAGAAGCATGCCAGGTCATAAGCTCTGCATCCTCAGGGTGTGCAAACAAACACCGTAGACGATCAACTACCGGAAGATACCACATCACCAAAGCAGGAACCCTTCTCTGAGTATAATAGTCTTCTTCTTCATTTTCTCTGTTGCAGAGTTTTGAACTCTGTTGGTGTAACATTCTAAATGTTAATCAAGTGCATTGTATTTACATTAATGCATAAGCGTCATTTTGCATTTAATTACAAGCATGAACAATTGCAAGTTCCATGTGTGCTGCCTATATGTTTGTGTAACAATCTCAAAAGTTGCTTAAAAATACTTAGAATTATATTTGAGATAGGGTATATGTACAACTTTTTGCTTAAACATGCTCACATGTAATGATAATGTTCCATATGTTTGTTATCAAGTTGCTAAGTAGCTCTATATATAATTATGTGATTTATTCAATTTTTGGGGATGAGCCCTAAATAAAAGTTGAAGTATAAAATATATGCAACAACTTTTATTTAAGGGTCCAAGGCTGAATCCCATCCTAAATTGCTCAAACAATAACCTTAAAATCGAATTTGAAATAAAATCAGGAAAAGACTTAGGATTTTTCTAAGTCCCTGATTTTCAGCACTGAATTCATTTTTCAGGGCTGAGTAATTATATTTTTTTCATAAATAAAGATGGGAAACCAATTGCATCACTTGTTAATGAAAAGTTTACACTTTCACACTATGGAATTGGTTGAGCTTAATTATGGCTGTTTCAGTTCTTAATTAATTGCCTAACATAGCTAATCAAGGTAATTAGCACCCTGTTTGCTGAATGTGACTGAATGGGAGCGTGCAGTGTGTTTTTAAGGATGTTTAAGGGCTTGTAGTTTGCAATCTGTTGAGAATCAGAGCTCGATCTTTTAAGCAATATTGTAGTCCATACATTAGAGAAAACAATGGTGCAATTGGTTTGCAATTTGGTGGCCTGAGCAGAGAATTAGAGAAAGGAGAAATAGGAGGTTTCAGTCAGCTACAGTAGATCGACAGCAGCTGCACCTTCTCGTCGGCCCCTGTGCCCGCCGGCGATTGGTCGCCGCTGCCACGCCGCGCCGGCCCTGTTGCTTGCTTCGCGCTGGTCACAGGAGAATGGAGGAGCTTTGTGATGCCCATACCTTTGCCATGTCGTTGCCAGCCGTCGAGCCAGCTCGCCGCCGATTTTATTCACCGCCACACTGCTCACCGGCGACACGGGAACGGCGGCCCGTTCTTCGTGTGAGCATAGCCATGCCCTGTCCGCCGCGTGGTCTAGTTCGCAAATGCTCTCTCAGTGCCACCATTGCCTATAAATAGCTTGCGTCGGTCGTCGATCATCTTTTTCCTTTCTCTGCACATCGTCGGCCGCACCCACTCCGTCGCAAAATTCAACCTCGTCGAGCCGTCTCTGTCCAATTCCTCTCGTCACCAGTCATGCTACATCCTAGCGCGTCGATTGCACCCAGTCACGTCGCTTGCCATCGACCGAATCTCCCAAACGGCCTTCATCTTCTCCGCGGCCGGCCAGAGCTCCGCCGCGCTTGACCTCACCGTCGTCAGGTCGCTCTGATGAACCGTTTGGCCTGCCGTTTGCTCTATCGTGATCACATTGAGCTCGGGAGTGTGGTCGACTCATTGTTTTCATCTCTATTCCACTGAGCACACCGGAACGCCTCTCGCCGCCGTGTTCACGCCGCCGGAGACACCAGCTTCCGTGTCCAACCGCCTTTGCACCATCTCCGACGCAACCGACGTGAGCACCATGACCGTAGACGATCACTGATAGATTCCAGCCCTCTATGGCACGCAAATGGTTGGAACACGTCGCGCCGGTGAGCTTCTGCTCCGCCGTGCCGCCGCGCGAGCCGCTGTGCTCATTAGGAGCTACCAAAGTCTAATTTAAGGGTCCTTGGGGTTCAGGGTGTCAGTAGTAAGGTGTAGTTGCCCTTGCCTACTCCGGTGAACCGCCGGAGGGATCTCACCGTGGCTTCACAGTGCCGCCGCGCCGCCATAGTCGGCGGAGTGCTCACTGCGATGCTCGCGAGGCCCAACCAACACCCTAGGGTGATGTGCGGGATCACCCCGAGCCCGTAGGTGCACACTTGCACGCCCGCGACCTCGCCGACGGCGCGAAGCTATCGCCGGTCAACAGCGCCGTCACCGCGGTCGCCAAGCGGCAGCACTGTGCGCTGACCAGCGGGGCCCACCTGTCAGCCACCGCCGCACTGCGCCGCAGCGGGAAGGTTCCTGTGCGCGGTTGTTTTCCTTTTTATTTAAATTTCTAAATAGTGCTGCAACTTGTCTTTTTTGTGTAAAATTCATTTGAGCTCCAAAAATTCTGAAAATTTTTATGTAGCCTCCCTGTAATGGAATCTATGCGGGAAAAATATGAAACCTAGAAAAATAGCTATTTTGGTTTGATCAAAAATTACCTCTTTTAATTAACAAATGGACATTCCATGATTTTTATAGAATAAAGTATTGATCCAAAAATCATAAAATTATTTTACACCCATTTCATGATAGTACCAGTCTATATAAAAAAGTTTGAGAAGGATTTAAGAATGTTTTATAAAATCATTATTTCTAAAATTAGAAATAAAGAAAAAAGGGAGGATGCATGATTTCATGTGTGTGATAATTGAATGTTTTATTTTGATGTCTTGTTGTTCTATTGTTATAGAATATTGTTGGTCCATAAAATACTTTTAATAAATGTCTTAATCTATTTTATATCATAATTGCTAAAGTAATATAAACACATATACATGTGTAGTTATTTTGGAGAAGACATTAACCATGAGAAGAATTATTTATACTTTTGCTTTGCATGTGAAACTTGGATCATGAAACCCCACTGATCCTCGACACCTCTATTGTTTGGTGGCAACAGGTTGAGTGTATTAGTTGATGTATTAGTTGATGAATGATAGATGATTCCTTGTGATAATTAAATAAAATCTTCCATGAGAAGAGATATGCACTTACTCAATGTGCTTTAAAAATGAGTGAAATGTACTCTCTTTTATCTAACTCTGATAATACAGTGTTGTCATCAGAGAAAGAGAATTGCACACATGGAACTTTATGTAGCTTTCCATCTTCACCATTAACATGATCATCGCATCACACGGCATTTCATGTCATAACATGCTATCATCATGCATTCTATATGCATTCTTGCTATTTATACGACACATACATTCATATAGGATCCGAGGGAGAACCTACCATCGAGTACACCGTGATCGAGGAGGATCCGTAGGAGCCAGCACCTGGAGACGAAGGAGGAACCACTGACCAACTGCCGGAGTGTCCGAACCACGGCCCTCTACCTTTCGTCGAGGCAAGCCCCGGAGCATCCTATTAACCCTTCTATTTGAAATGCAATTATTTAACTTTCATTACTTTGCTTTATACATTACAGTATAGGAATTGTGTGATACCGTTGTTACATGAACACCTTGTCCACTCACATATACCCTTATCATTCCACTAGTATGAGTAGATAGAATTGATGCTTAGCCATGCTCAGACGATTAAGAAGACGGATGATTTCCTGTCATCCACAACCCGAGGTTGATACTTGTGACGTCCTTAATCATATGTTGGCTAATAATTGGAGACCGGGCGAAAATTGTATTTTCCGTCTGTGTCGATTAAGGACCGAGCCGTATTCTGGATCTAGGTGTGAGATTGAACGTACCTTCACATAACCGCCGAATAACTCGTTTCGACGGTGAAACTGGTTAGCTTATTCGAGGTAGTTCTTGAACCGCTTATGCATTACTGGGACGATCGGAAGGGGAAAGGGAACTGGTCAAGACCCTGCGTGACTACGGGCTATGGGCTAAACGGGCACGACTTGTGAGACGCAGTACCATGAGTTTTGCATAGTGTGATCAAGCCGATCTTTCGAATAAAGCGAGCAGTGACTTGAGCAGGCTTTGGCCGGCTTGCAAGAGTGTGTGATACGGGCTTTACCCAGCTGGTGTAATCGATTTGAATCGCTGTCTCTCCTAGATAATGAGAAACTCATACCTTTTCGCAGAGACATAGTTAAGAAAATATAACTAAATGTTGAGATTGGAAGGACTATATAATGGTACCTCGCTTCATAGAATTGTTTGTTATAACGTTAAAGATGACGTAGTCAATGCAAAGATAGTTCTAAATAGCTAGAGTACAATTGACTAATAATACTGGAAGCAAGGATCAAGTTTAGTAAGCAGTTTTCCGCAAAGCTTGCTAGCCGACAACTTTCCTTTTACACTTGTCATGGACCTTGGAAGCCTTTTTCTTTTCCCTGTCGGGTAAGTCTTACGGAGTACAATTGAGTACTCAGGGTTTTACCCATCGTTGCAGGTGACATGTTTTACGAGGGTTATTGTGTTACGTGCTATAATCTTGTGGATGACGTGGATGAGTAAAGGCCATTGAGCTTGGCCGTATCTATAACTCCATTACCTTGCTTGTACAGGAGGCTTGAATAAAACTGGTGATGTAAAAACGCTTATGTTATTGTAGTTTGAAATAAAGACTACTTTCATGTAACATATTTGAAACCGGTGTTGTAATAAAAACTCGATGTAAAATTAATTCCGCCATACTCTGTATGCTGATATATGATATACCTTAATCATGATCCTGGTTGTAAGTTGATTTACCGAGGTCCTTTGTGACACTCGGCGGACTACCGGATTTATTCGAGAAGCGGTGTATGTGTGTCAACGTGATTACGGGGACAGTTACGCTTAATCTCGGTAGATTGGTCGGTTCTCATCACGCTTGGGTCTTCTTTCTCTTCGTCCCTTTAGAAACAGAAGTCGCATTCTCCTCTTGTAGATAGTCTTTTTTTGTCTTGTACCGACTTGCACTACAATTTGGACAGTTGTTCAAGTCTTTGTAATCACCTCGATATAAGATACAGTGGTTTCTGTACGCGTGGATCTTCTGGACACCTATAGTAAGCGGACTGATTAGCTTCTTTGCATAGTAAGTGTTAGCAGGCACTTTGTTCTACTTTGGAAGCATATCTCTGAGAGTACTCAATAATGCATTGAAGCTGGCATTGGATCATCCATACCTAGCCTTCAACATCAACAACTTAAGCACAGACCATAATGTCATGAACTCTTTGGTGCAACCCTTACTCTCATCGTACAAGGGCTCTGCTGCTGCCTGCTCTAAGGCCTCCATCCCTTTCATGAAAAACATTGATGGATCCATATGACGACGCAATAGTATAGCCATCAATTCTGTGTCTTCATCCTCCACTTGAGTTGTGTTGGTGTCGGTTCCTCCAATATTTGCATCATCATCATGAATATCGGGCACAACATGTTCACTCTCTTGGGGACAATAGTGTTCTATCTTATGTCCGAACTTGTCAACAAGTATATCTAGGCCATTGCCACCGAGATTTACAGGGTCTTCAGCTACATACATTACAGAGCTTTTCTCTCCATGCTTTGTCTAAATCAAGTAATCATTCGTAAATTCTCGGCAGACCACATGAGCCATGATTGGACTTGTGTCTTCAAAAACAACAAGATTTCTGCAATGTGCACAAGGACAATATATGTGCTTCGTCTGTGTTCTGAAAGCATGATTTTTAGCAGCATCGATAAACCTACGGACCTCAAGTACGTAGGATGGATCTACTCTGTCTAACTTATACATCCGTAATGCTTTGTCCATTATTACCTTTATAGAGTTTAATGGATTTAAATAATGTAATCACTAAAAAGGAGACATTAATATTCTTTGATAATTACTAATAAACCTTAAGATGATCAACAAACTCCTTCAATGGATTATAGATGAGAAGGACTCCTCGCTTGTATATTCCTCAAATAATACACGTCCCGACTAAATCACATATAGTTAAAACAACTAGTTAAATAAATACGCCTATCAAAAATAACTAAAGCAAGACTAAATAATAAAATTCTAATTAAAGAATCATCGAACTTAATTAAACATAACATAACTAAATATATAAAGCATCATTTTATTAGATAAAATTCTAAAAAACTAAAGGAAGACTACTTAATGAAACCTTAATTAAAGCCTAATCACTACTTAATTTAACAAAAACAGAACTTAGTAATAAAAAAGAAAAACTAATTTTAAGCATCAATATGACAAATAAACTAGTAATTAAATAAGACTAAATACAACTAAATGAACTAAATATAATAATTTAAAGCATCAATTTATTAGATGAAACCCTACAAACTAAAGCAAGACTAAATAATAAAACCCTAATCAAAGCCTCACCACTACTTAATTTAACAAAACATAACTACATAATTAAACAAACACTAATTTTAAGCATCAATATAACACATAAACTAATAATTAAATAAGAGTAAGCATAACTAAATGAACTAAACATAATAATTTAAAACATTAATTTATTAGATAAGACCCTAAAAACTAAAGCAAGACTAAATAATGAAACCCTAATCAAAGCCTCACCACTACTTAATTTAAAAAAATGTAACTACATATTAAACAAAACATTACTACATAATTAAACAAACACTAATTTCAAGCATCAATATAACATATAAACTAATAATTAAATAAGAGTAACTAAAAATTAATGAAACCAGAATTAAAGAGTCACCACTAAAAAAGATCACTAATAGCTAATTAAACTAAACATAACTAAATATTTAAATAAGTGAAACCCTAGATAAATAGTGACTAGAATTATTGAGAAAAAAAATAAAAACCCTAGCTACTATTCTCTCTCTCTCTCGGTGAAACCCTAGATCTCAAAAGTGAGTGGGATTGAGCAAGAATGGTGGAAATAAGGCAAGAAACACATAAACTAACCTTTTTTAGTTACCTCCTCCGAAGAAATCAAGAGCAAAATCTCCCCCCTTGTATTTAGTGAAATCTAGACCTCTAAAGCTCCTCCATGGAAGAACTGTCGTGCTACAGTTCTAGAAGCTGTAGTGGGGAGGAAGAAGGGGGTATATATAAGGGAAGATCACCACAGGCGGTTGACATAAGGAGACCGCCTGTGAAAATGGTGTTCATTTCGATTGGCGGCTGACATAAGAAAAACCGCCAAGCAAATGTACATTAGCACCGGCGGTTCCTTAGGTCAACCGCCCGCTGTAAATGACGCCATTTACACCGGGCGGTTCACTTAAGGAACCGCTAGTGCTAGCCCTTTTCCACTAGCGGTTCTAAAGCTAGAGCCCGCTTGTCGATTTTCAGAGGCGTCTCTAAGCTAAAACCACCAGTGAAAATAAATCCCTACCGACAACACAAATGCTTTGTGTACTAGTGGTCCTAAGAGAAATGTCTATTTTACCCCTAGAGGTTTTTTAACAGTCATGACATTCCTTGGTTGATATTGCTATCTTTTTTTAATGTATGTGTACGATGAAATTTTGGCATATATTTTTCAATTGCCAATTAACTTTTCAGAATTTACCATGGCCAGGCAAGTACATTATATGTAGCTTTAATAATTATAGCCCATTCTCACCATTGAATTTATTGGGCATTCATGTTGATATGAAAATGCTAATTATTCTTTGGCCTTTGAATTGGTCAATTAATGTTTAAAGCTGGCCGTGAATAATCATTGGGCTAAAAGAATTTCTGTCCTCATGCATGCAAAGTATAATACGTGATACCGTACATCCACCTATGTATGTATGGCCACGTTGGCGAGACGTGTCTTCCTGGGCAAGGATAGAAGGTTCTAGAAGTCTCTAGAATTGAGCGCTAGCACTACAGGAAACAACGAGTTTGCCGAGTGCAGCGGGCACTCGGCAAAGACAACTTTGCACTCGGCAAAGGCTTTGCCGAGTGCCGCACTTCGGCAAAGAGCACTCGGCAAAGAACCTGTCGGCAAAGGTTTCTTTTGCCGAGTGCCGGATATCGGGCACTTTCGGCAAAGTCTTTGCCGAGTGCCAAACACCCACTCGACAAACCGTCAACTTGGGCGGGAGCTTTGCCGAGTGCCTGACGGCCGGCCGGCTTTCGGCAAAAAGAGCTCTTTTGCACTCGACAAAGAGCTCTTTTTATTTTTTTCCTGGAAAGCTTTGCCGAGTGCCATTGCTCCAGCACTCGGCAAAGAGGAGAAAAATGCTATTTTTTTGTTTTTTCTTTTCCACCAACACAAACAAATAAATGACATATATATGCACAGAATATATCACAGATACATGACATCCATAATACATAATATGACGTATACACATATCATCGATAATCCATCACATACACAAATGTCATCCATAATGCATCACATACACAAATATCATCCATAATTCAACGCATACAAGTCCTAATAGGACACACCCTAAGACAAGCATGGATTGGCTCATATGGCATCTTAAGTGCAGGAAGAAGTTTCTGTGACTCATACAAGTTCTTCAGCAGAACATGATCCTTTGGAAGGAGGGATGCAACCACTGCCAACAAAGAATCAAAGTTGTCTCGACTCATGGCACACTGCGCCTTCAACGCCATTAGGCGTCCATGGCATCAAACTGTGAAACCGTTGTCTTCTCGTGAAGGGGCTTCTGTGCGGAAGACAGCATATCATAATACGCCTTCGCGGTTTCCTCTGGCTCATCCTCAAATTCTTCACCGAACCGTGCCTCCTGAAAGTCATCCATCCATTCTGCTACCCCGGCTTCTCAATCAAAAGCGTCGAGGCGTGGTCTCACCATCTCCTCCCTAATACGATCGGCTTCACCATGGTGGATCCAGCAGGTGTAGTTTGGCGTGAATCCATACTTGACAAGATCTTCCCCCACGTGCTTCTTATTCTTTCTTACACGGTTGTCACATTTGAAGCAAGGACACGGCATCCGACTAGACCCTTTAGCAGCCACGCCAAAAGAATGCTCCAAGAAAGCATTAGTCTTAGTCAGCCATTCTGGGGTCAATTGTTCGTGCCCCGTGTACATCCAATCACGGTTCTCCATCCTCTGGCATATATATGTAAGGGAGTAGCATAACTAGGAATTGCATCTGCACATCATTCCTACTGTCTAATAGGTGAGGATAGGTCCTAATCCCGTCCGTGGATGCGTAGATGAGATTGGTTTTCATGCTCTGCTCCGATCCGAGATAGAATTTCGACAGCACCTCCTGCTGTTCTCCTGATACACGTCTTGTGTGTATCCGGAGAACAACAGGGAGGTGATGATGAAAGTCTGTCTCGAACCGGAGCATAGCATGAAAACCAATCTCATCTACGCATCCGCAGGCTGTCTAAAATACGTGGACAATCAAAAAGAGATACGGTCAGAGATATGCGAAAGATCCGCATACCTCCGATCGTATCTCTTTCGGATGGGAGACGCCTAGCTGCGTTACATGAATAAAACATGCATGCAAAGTAGGAGAGGGTTATACTCTAGGTGCCGGTGAGGTCAGGCTAGCGGGGCGGTGGCGAGCCGGTGCAGTGGAGAGGCGAGGCAGTGCAGACAGACCAGCAGCGCCGACAAAGTCGATCGAGGCTGCCGACTCCCTCCCACGGCCTGCAAAAAAGAAAATTGGTTAGTGCCAACTCAAAATTTTGGCAGCACCTCCTCTGCACAGGGAGGTCCCCAAAACCTGCAGAAAACATAGGCACGAAGGCCAACAAACACATATACATACCAAACATAGGCACCAAGACCAACAATTCAATATGGATCATGTACTTTACGAATCACAACACCTACTAACACCACTACTATCACTACTTACATTTAACAATACTACTAACACTACTAACTACTAACTACTACTACTAACACTACAAGTGTCTACAAGTGTAGGGTACCTTTCCGATGAGAGCGGCAAGAGCGAGGACCAACGACGTCGACGGGGACGACCGTGAAGGTCAGGGTGAGACGGATGGGTCCTCCTTCTCTCTCTTCTCCCTCTCCTCCTCCTCCTCCTCCTCTCTTCCCCTTCTTCCTTGTCCCCTTTGCCTCCTCCTCCTCTCTGCAGTGGCTCGGGGAGGAGGGCCGGTCATTGGCCGCTGGCTGCAGTGGCCCTTCCTCCTCTCTTCCCCCTTCTTCCTTGTTCCCTACCTCCTCCTCCTCTGCGGTGGCCGGGGGGGGCTGGAGGGTCACCGCCGGCAAAGTGGGCCGTGAGACAAGCCAGTGGCCTACCGGGAGGGAGTTGGCCGGTGAGGAAAGAGGCCGGGGAGGGAGGGGGCCGGGAAGGGGCGATGGGGCGGGCCGGCCGGCCGGGGAGGGAGGCAGCCCCGAGGGAGAGGCGGGGAGGAGGAAGCGGCGTGGGCCGGGGAGCGTGGCCAGGAACCGGGCGCGGTGGCGCCACGGTGGCCGGTGGCCGGTGGTGGCGGCGGCCGGCACGGCAAAGTGCCTAGCATGCCACAGGGAGGGAGGTGGGGAGAGCGGGCCGGGCGAGGAGAGCACGGGCCGGCGAGGGGCGTGGGCAAATGCGAGGGCGTGGCCGACGAGAGGAGGCGCTTGAGGCGGCCGGGCGCCGAGCGGCGGCAGCTACACTTGGCGGCGTGTGACAAAGAATGAGAGAGAGAGAGCCGGTCGGCGGGATAAGGGCGCCGGCCGCCCGAGTGCCGATCGAGGGCACTCGGCAGATACCGCCACTTCGCCCGAGTGCCGCGCCCTAGCACTCGGCAAAGCTCATTGTCATCTTCTTTGCTGAGTGCCTAGGGTTGGCACTCGCTAAAGTAATAGCTTTGCCCAGTGCCAAACATAGGCACTCGGCAAAATAAATTTTTGTTTGGATTTTTGGCTCCAAATTTTTTTTGAAGCTTTAATACAATACCACAAACAACATTCTCAAATATGGCAACTTTTTATTGGTTTTTGGTATATTTCGCTTGTTTATTTTGTTTTGGTGAATTTTTCCAAGAGTAATGTTCGTTTCAAGCTGCAGGTGCATCGAATAATGGATTTCTTTCATTCCAAAAATGTTATCCTTGTTTCTTAGCATAAATTTAAGCTAAATTCTGGAATGGTCTCAAAATTTGGATCAATGTGCTCATGGGGCAACGCCGCCAACGTGCATGCGAGTGGTTTTTTAATTATGTTAAATGCGAACAATTCTAAAAATCATGAAACTTGTCGACATGTCATCATATCATATGTGTATGCCGTGGTAAAAATTTGAAAAAGTCTGGAGCACGATGTCATGTACGATGCTTACAAAACCCGAACATCATCACATGTGATATAAGATCTCACATGAGATGATGTTCGTTTGTGAACATCCTACGTGACAACGTGCTCCAAACTTTTTCTAATTTTTACCATGGCATAGGTATATGATATAATCACTTGTCGCCAAGTTTCATGATTTTTGGAATTCGCTCGCATTTTATATAATTAAAGAAACCACCCACACGTAAGTGGATGGCGTTGCTCCGTGAGCACGTTGATTGAAATTTTAAGAGAGTTCATGAATTTAGCCTAAATTAATACTAAGAAACAAAAATATTATTTTTACAAGGAGAGAAATCAATTATTCGATGCATCTCCAGTTCAAACGTACATTATGCGGAAAAAATCAATAAAATGAAATAAACAGGAGAAATATATCAAAATGCATTTAAAAAAGTCCCATATTTAAATATGTACTTTGTGGTAGTGTATTGAAGTTTCAAAAAAAAATTTGGTGCCAAAAAACAAAAAAAAAACTTTGCCCAGTGCCTAGGTATGGCACTCGGCAAAGCAACCAATTTGCCGAGTGCCAGACGGCCGGCACTCGATAAAGCTGATGGCGCTGGATGCCGTTTAGCCCCGGCGAAAGACGTTGTCGAGTGCCGGTCGTTGCCGAGTGGAGGGCACTCGGCAACGATCCTCTTTGACGAGTGCCCTTCTTTGCCCGGTGCGGCACTCGGCAAAGAGCTCTTTGCCGAGTGCTTTTATTTGCCGAGTGCTACACTCGGTAAAGAGGCTCTTTGCCGAGTGCCCGATATTTGGCATTCGGCAAATAATATTGCACTGGGCAAAGCCTACGTTTCCTGTAGTGTAGCAAATATTTATATGATATATATATCATGCTTGTATTTAGATGCGTATCTTTTGGGATGCAAATAAGCCAAAGCAAATTCGTGTGTGTCTGTTAGCTTGTGCATGGCGGGCTGGGTGCCTGCTTGGCCACGTCGCCGGGCACGAGGCCGTGCCGCCCGGCACAGAGGTCATGCTGCCCACCACCGTGTCTCCATACGCGTGGCGGCCATCCATTTGTCCCCCAGAGATGGGCCCTTTCTGTCCACGGGATCTCTCCGTCCGCGCTTCATCACGTTATAAGAGAAAACGGAACCGTGTTCTCTTCTAATGACGTGCACATCATTTTCTGGTCCCACAGCCCCACATTAAATTCCCGCCAATTCAATTAAACAAAGGAGGCAAAAGGCGCTAACCCTCTAAAAATTGGCGCCAAATATATAATGTTGGTTGCATCTATGTACAGAAGGGATTAGATTGTATTCTTCTCGTTTATCTCAATCTACACAGCAATGACATCCCAACCAAACCTCTCCAAGTCCGACGAGACTAGCTACATGGGTGCATCTGAGCCGATTCCCCCCATGCCTGATGAAGCTAACTACATGGAGGCCGATTCTCCACAGGTATCAATCCTGATACGACCTCCTCTTGTTGTCATATCATCATTCCTCATACTTCTTCAGATCAACATTCCTTCATCTGGCATCCTTCATCTGGCACAGTAATAATAGAGTTAGAAATGCAACTCATATTGGATTACCATTCAAAATCTTTATTTGTTTTGTCTATGCAAATATATTTAAGATTTACCCACCATTGTAATTTTGCATAATTTCTAATTTATTCTGCATGAAACCCACTACAAATGCAACCAGATACAACCTACTCATGCAGAAAATTCTATGGAAGACAAGATACCAAAGATTGGTATGAAATTCTGCACTGAAGAAGAGGCATACGACTTTTACAATGCGTATGCTCGAGACAAGGGTTTTAGTATTCGAAGGAGCAGTTCACATAATGTGAAAAATAGCACCACCATAAAGAATAGAACCTTTTGTTGTTCTCGTGCAGGTATTAAATCACTTCTGTGTTGTGCCACTTTCCTCATCACTTCTATCTTGTGCCACTTTCCACTTTGATCAATTATTTATTTAATAATAGGTACTCGGGGTCCAGATAATAGAAAAGAAACTTCCAACTGTAGTAAGCCAGAGACACGGTGCAAGTGTGAAGCACGCATGAAGATAAGTCTCAGAGATGGGTTCTACTCCATCTATGAATTTGAGCCTACGCATAACCATATTCTTGCTACTGGAAGCCAAGCACATCATTTAAGATCTCAAAGGAGAATAAGAGAAGCACAGCTTGCTAGTGTTGAAGTTGCTAAAGCAGTGGGCATTTCAAACAAAGCTACTTTTGATCTCATGGCAAAAGAAGTGGGTATCTTCTATTAGCTGCTTGAGCTGCAGAATCTGATGAGACATTCTTAATGGCTGTCAATAATGCACAGAAATTAGCACAAGATGTGGAGACCAGGCTAAAAATGAGGTCTGATACAAATATGAGTAATTCCGCTGATCAGCAAGGTTTGCACTATGCTATAGCATGAATATACTTCAACACACAGTATTTAAATGTTATATATTTTTTTCTAACAAAAATGATTTTTTTTCCCCAGCTACACAACAGCAAGACCAGGCTATAAAACCAAAAGGTGTCAAGGCTAAAGAGAAATCAACACGTGGATCGGAGAGGCCAGTTGGTGGGTTTGAGAAGGCAACACAACAGAAAAAAAAGACCAAGAATGACCCGAAGACATCAGGTGCTAGAATGGACGCAGATACTGTAACACATAACAATGCTTTGGTAAAGTATTTCATCAATATTTACCATTGTCGAAACTTGTTAAATATTCACTACTAATATGTGTATTCCTTTTTCCATTGGGACAGGATCATTTAGGGATTAGTACACACCCAAATAACAAACAGATGCCACTATATTACCCAGGCCACTACCCAGTTGGAACTGGTTTCATGCCTCCATCCTTAGGCTCCTTTTTTGCGACTCCTCAACATGGTCAAGATACATACCAAGGGAATACCACTCAGTCATTTGATATAAATCCATACCAGTTTCCTCAATTTAATTGGACACATCCAAAGTAGAATATATGTGTTCAATGGACTTTCCATTAGAACATATGTATGCAAAAACTTATCTTAGCAGAAGTTACAGTCACAATGTTTTGTTAATTATTCAGTAAGCTGTTCAAAGCTAGATCGTTACCTTCATGCTCAACAGAAGCTGCCAGCTGCGGCCAACAATCGAGCTTGGCACCTTCCAAATCCAAGTAATCTGATTTCTCTTTTTTTAGTGAACTGATATAGCTGATTTGAAAGCATCATATACTGATATAGCTCGTTGTTTCACCATGCTGATGTCCGCTCCATGGACCTGAAGAGGAAAGGCACAGCACAAATAGAAATCCGCAGCCTCGAATCGAGATCCCGAAACCAAAATCAAGATCGT